>JBBMEF010028316.1:0-16479 GCA_037832685.1 Sicyos baderoa | reverse complement strand
GATTATCCCAAAAATAATATCCTCTATTGCTGTTCATATTTTTAAAATCCATAAATTTCTTCTTATTTAATAAATAGTTAATTAATATTAACGAGAGTAAAAATGTATCAGTTAAAAATGTTAGAGACTACTTGCAATGTCAGCATGCAACCTTCTATTTGGTAAAATCTGAACCACGCATTTAAAAAAAAAAATAAGAAACAAATTGTTTATCAAAATTGAAAACAAAATTAAAGGATCAGATGATGCCACATCAATGGCTGCATGCTGACCGTAGTATGCAAATATGTCTCACTTGCAAATTGCAAAAAATGAGTGTCTCCAAATATATATATATATATATAAAGAATGTTTTTAATGTTGATGTTGTACAAAATTGATTTTACTGTTAAAACTGAGCACGTCTGAGGTGTGCACTTGAACTCAGAGTAAATAATGAACTGAGAGGTGGGTGAAAAACTTTTGACCCCTCTTTTCAAGTAGCTTTGTTTTTTATAATTACTTTTCTTCCCTTCCTTTCATCTCAACTTTTTACACAGTGCCAAATATGGGTAAAAAAATTTATGGTTTTTGAGTTTGAGATGCTGGTGAAGAAAAGGGTAGGGACTTTTAAAGAATAATAAACGAATAAATAAGTTCTCGTTTGATAACAATTTTATTCATAACATAAACCTACAAGAATGTGAATGAATGGCCTAAAGTTTACTCAAAATACGTGTGAATGACACTCTTTTGTTCACGATTTCCAAAATTCCAGCCATGAGAAAGTAAACACAATTCAACTCCCACTCTACTGATGTGCAAGTGAGCATGTTTTTTCCGTGATGAAGAAATTTGGTTGCTGGAAATCCACTTCCATACCTACAAGTCAATACATGAATATAATTAATTTAAAAAAATCTTTTTCTTCTTATTATTATTACACTTAATATAATATATTAGTTAGAAATGGGTAATTAATCCACCAACTTACGTAAGTAATTATTTTTAAGTAAGTTTGAACACAAGATAAAAAATAAAGAGTAAAACTCCTCTACACATAGATGCGTAGAGGAGATCTACTTTTTGCTTAGGTGACACTATTGGAACCACAAAAAATTATACACATTTAGATATTTTTTATTTATGAAGTAATTTTTTGTGGGACTTAATGGTGCCACCTAAGTAAAAAGTAGTTCCTCCACGCATCCATCATTTGCATATGAGTTTTACTCAAAGATAAATATTATAAAAACACTAAGAAGTGAATATTGCAAAAGAAGTTCTTTAAACTAAATACCTGTGTAATTGGTGGTGGTTTAACATCTAAGAGTTTGATTAAGTGAGCACTGTCCGACCATGTAATAGAGCTTCTAATGTTTGAGACATGGCCCCGGTAATCTTGTATGCTTCCAAACATTAATATACGATTTGGGTCTCTCACATAAAAAGGCGTGGATTCAAATGATAATTTTGCACATTTGTTAGCCCTAAAATAGCTTGATTCCTGATAAAGCTCATAATTCTACATGTATATTTAAAAATTAATTTTAAGGTTTAGCTTTAAAAAAAAAAAAGGAAAATAAAATTTATTTATATAATATATACCTCAAGGTGGCTAGCAACAATCGATCTAGTGATATTTTTAACGCCATGATCTTTCATATATTCCGTTATTGTATTTGGATCAGCTTCTTCTACATTAATGAAATATAATCTCAACAATAGAAAGAAAATATATATAAACTACTTTTCCCCCCAAATTTAGGGCTCTCGAATGAGATATAAATACAAAGGACATTTGTTTTCAAATACACAAAAAATGTTTATGAATACAAAGAAAATTTACTTCCTTATGCACCATTTTGTATCTTATAAATATTCTTTATTTCTTTTTTTATTTGACAGAGCAGTATCTTATAAATATTCAATAACCTAATAAAATTTACTTCCAAATACATAATAATTGCAACGTAAATATATTATTATGAAGATAAATTGCAATTGAGTGATATATATATATATTTATCGTAAATATAGATATTTTCAATCCAAAAAGAAACCTCATGAAAAGAAGTCTAAATACAAAGAAAACTAATCGTTCACAAACTCTATATAAATGATAGTTAAATAATAAGAACCCATGATATGATATTGAATGAGAGACTACTATCAAATAATGAAATCAACATACACAACCCTTTTTGTGAAAAATTATTATGTCTATTGAAACTATAATTATTATTGTCACTAGATAATTTGCTTTAAATATTCTTTTTAGGTTTTTTTAAAAATTGGAAGTATATTTAACAAATATTAGAGCAATTACCTTCTAGGATTCCGAAGGCTTCAACAAACACTCGATGGGATGTTTCAGTCCAAATGAAAAGTCGTTTACTTTCTTCTTCTTCTAATCTTCCCTCTAAATATTTGTAGTAAAACCAACTAACCATGTCATCTCCCGTTGAGCAGGAGGACTCCAATTTTCTCCGAGAGCAAGCGCAGCCGAGCTCCAATTCTCGCATATTATCGATACTGCACTCAGTTCTATCTACTAACAAAACATTCCCAAACAGATTTTTCATTAAAACATTACAATCAAATCAATATAATTATATAGTTAGCAATATATATTTTTCATTACAACAATCTAAGATAAGGAATAGAGGATTCTAACCTACAAATTTAGTTAGGTTTGACAGTTAACATAAAGAAAATTTAAAAATCGAGTTACAATAAGAAGCAACTTGAACTAACAATATGAAGAATGGTGAAGTAGAGTGCCGGCTGAGTTTCAAAATTTGAAATCAGAGGCATATATATAAAGCAAACAGTAATATATTTTGTTATGAATAAATTTAGATATTATTCTAAATTTTGTTTTAAAAAATAAATGTGGATAATATTTTTAAAGGCTATCTTGAATTTGAAAAATATTATTATTTAATTTACATCAAATCTTCTTCTTTGTCTGGTTGTGGGTGGAAAGGAAATACAATTTTTTTTTTTTTTAGTATAAATTGGGGAAAGGGAACTAACCAACTCTATATATAAAGGGCAAAATTGCTCTCAAATAATGAGATCAATTTTTTTTTTTTTTGTTACTTTGAAAAATAATAAATTTTCTATCTACTAAGGCTTTTAGGAATCTTTTTAATAACTATTTTCTAAGTATTATAATTTAATTTTGACATAATCTAATACTTTTTTTTTAAACACGATATAATCTAATCTTATCAATGGTTTCCTAAGAAAAGATGTCTTATCAAATATATTATTTTGGGTAAGGAGAATATTGACTAAATGTGCGATAATAATTAGTAAATAACTAAGTATTAGTTATTCTTCGTTAGTTGGAGCACCCGCCCAGTCCAAGCCCTCACCGCGCCTCACGCCGCACAGACGCGCCATGTTTCGCGCAGCAGGGTCTTGCTGCAGATTGCCGAGCTTCGGAACCCACAGCCTTGTGACTGACTATTCATATTTATCTAGGTTTAGTACTTAGGCTGTTGTGTTGTTATTCGGAGCTTGTGCTAGCATGGTTCTGTATTACTATCACGTAAGGATCTTTTACTTCGGATTGTGTGAACAGACTAACTCATCCGATACTAGCGGTGTTCATCGATGATGTCAGTGTTTTGCGCCTAAACAAATATATTAAACTCCATACCTAAACAAATCTATATATATATATATATATATATATATATATATATATAAAAAAACTCTCAATAATATAAGAGTTGAAGGCTGATTTTCAAAACCGAACTTATGACGGTGAAATTGAAATAGATTACTATCAAATAAGATAACCAACTCACCATTTTTCTTTTTTTCCTTTTTTGAAAGATAATGAGAAAGTAAACACAGCTCAACTCCCACTCTTTGAATGTGCAAGTGAGCATGTCTTTTCCGTGAAGAAGAAATTTGGTTGTTCGAAAATCCACTTCCATACCTACAAGTCGATACATGAATAAAATTTAATTTTCTTTTTATTATTACATTTAATATAACTAAAAAGTGATTGCAAAAGAAGTTCTTTAAACTAAATACCTGTGTAGTTGGTGGTGGTTTAACATCTAAGAGTTTGATTAAGTGAGCATTGTCCGACCATGTAATAGAGCTTCTAATGTTTGAGACATGACCTTCATATGTGTCTCTCACATTCAAAGTCGTGGATTCAAATGATAATTTTGCAGATTTGTTAGCCCCAAGATTACTTTGTTTAGCATAAAGCTCATAATTCTGAATGTATATTTAAAAATTAATCTTAAAAGTTTACCCCAAAGAAAGAAGAAAAGAAAATATATATGTATATAATATATACCTCAAAGTGGCTAGCAACAATTGCCGTGGTGATATTTTCAACACGATGATCTTTCATATATTTCGTTATTGTATTTGGATTACCTTTTCCTACATCAATGAAATATAATCTCAACAATAAAAATATACTTATGTCTATTAAAACATTAATTATTATTGTCACTAGACAATTTGCTTTTAATATACTTTTTAGATTTTATTTATTTTTAATTGAAAGTAAATTTAATAAATATTAGAACAATTACCTTTTAGGGCTGCGTAGGATTGAAGAAACACTCGATGGGATGTTTCAGTCCAACTGAAAGGTCGTTTACTTTCTTCTTTTGTTAATCTTGCCTCTAAATATTTGCAGTAGAACCAACTAACCAGGTCGACTCCCGTTGGGCAGGTGGACTCCAATTTTCTCCAAGAGCAAGCGCAACCGAACTGTAATTCTCGCATATAATCAATTCTATCTACAAGTAATTATCATTACAACATTCCATTACAATCAAATTAATATATACCGCCTAACATCATGGGACATACCGCCTAACTCTACAATATTTAGATGCCAAAGAAATTCGTAGGAAATTAATTCCTAGGTAGGTGGTGACCATGGATTGAACGCATCACTTTGTATATGTACCCAAGAGTCTTTTTGACCAATTGAGCAACGAGTTTAAATCAATATATAGTTAGCAATGTGTTTTTAGGAATAGAGGATTCTAACCTAGTTGAGAATACAAATCAATTATCATTAGATCAAATCAATACCTGCCATATCCAATGCAACTTGAACTAACAATGTGAAGAATGGTGAAGTAGGGTGCCGGCCGAGTTTCATAATTTCAAATTAGAGGCATATATATATATAACAAACACTAATATATTTTATTACGAATAAATTTAGGTATTATTTTAGTGAGAATCAATAAATTTAGATATTATTCTACTTTTGTTTTATAAATTTAGGTATTATTTTAGTGAGAATCAATAAATTTAGATATTATTCTACTTTTGTTTTATAAATTGTAGGCTATCTTGGATTTGAAAAAGGTTACTATTTAATTTACATCCAATATCTACTTGTTTGTCTGGTTGCGTGTGGAAAAGAAAAGAAAAGAAAAACAACCTGATATACAACTATTTTTTTTATATTTTTTTTTGTTACTTTGAAAAGTAATAAATTTTCTATCTCCTAATAGAAATTTTTAAAAAACTATTTTCAAGTATTATAATTTAATTTTGATCTAATCTTATCGATGGTTTCCTAAAAAAAATGTCCTACCAAATATATTAGGTCAAGGAAAATATTGACTAATTATGCAAAAATAAGAGAAATATTTAAATCATGCTCGGTCATGACCTAAATAATAATGTTACTTCATATGTACCATAATTTACTTTATTTTTAATATAAAAAATAGAAAAAAAAAAAAAAAAAATGTCTGGACATGACCTAAATATTTCTTCGAAAATAATTAGTAAATAACTTATCACTTTCTTAAGCAAAAAAAAAAAAAAAAAAACTAGCAACTGACATTTTGACAATAGAATTTGGCGGGCAGTTGGGAGCTATGTTCCCAAACCTGCCCATATTTCATCGTAGCCCAAAATGTTGTTTGCCATCTAGAAGGCCAATTAAGAAGGCATGAGATCTGAGGAGGGTGTTTTTTTTTAAACACATATAAATGGTTTTGGAAACAATAGTAATAATAATAATAATAATGTATTGCAAAGGAGTTGGTTTTGAAATAATTGTAAATATAAAAATGATTTTTAGGTAAAAATGTTCAAAAGATTTTTATTGATTTTTTCTAAAAATATTAATAACTAGTCAGACTATTATTTTTTTTATTATTCAAAAGGCCTTTTTTTAGTTTACAATTGGAGTATTCAATAAAAATATATTGATGTCGCTAAACAATAAGATTATCCCAAAAATAATATCCTCTATTGCTGTTCATATTTTTAAAATCCATAAATTTCTTCTTATTTAATAAATAGCTAATTAATATTAACGAGAGTAAAAATGTATCAGTTAAAAATGTTAGAGACTACTTGCAATCCTCTATTTGGTAAAATCCGCACCATACATTTTTTTAAAAAAATAAGAAACAAACTGTTTATCAAAATTGAAAACAAAATTAAAGGACTAGATGATGCCACATCAACAACTGTATGTTGACTGAGTAGCATGCAAATATGTCTCACTCACAAATGTCAAAAAATGAGTGTCTCCAAATATATATATATATAAATAAATAAAGAATGTTTTTAATGTTGATGTTGTACAAAATCGATTTTACTGTTAAAACTGAGCACGTCTGAGTTGTGCACTTGAACTCAGAGTAAATAATGATTTGAGAGGTGGGTGAAAAACTTTTGACCCCTCTTTTCCAGTGGGTAAAAAAATTTCAGAAAAGGGTACGGACTTAATAAATGAATAAATAAATTCTCGTTTGGTAACAATTTTGTTTATAGTTATAAATTTGTGAAACATAAACCTATAAGAATATGTATGAATGGCCTAAAGTTTACTCAAAATACGTGTGAATTAGAGATGTCCACAGGGCGGGGCCGGAGAATGCCTTCCCCATCTCCGTTCCCGCCATCAAAATCGATTCCCGTCCCCGCGAAATTCACCCTTTATTTTTTGCGGAGATCAGGGCGAGGATTCTCCGTGGGGAATTAGCGGGGATCGGGTTCCCGGCGGTGAATTATTCCGTTCAATTTTTTTCATAAATTATATTTTTTTTCACTTTTTTTTTCTTTTATATCTTGTCCTACCTTTATTCAAAATATTTTTTATAAAGAATTCTATAAATATAATATCAATTTACAACTTTAAAAAATAAATTTTCAACAACTTCCAAAATCAAAATAAATAAATTTTCAAAATTACTTCTTTTTATGATGTGTAAAATCAACATTTTTTTTAACGACAAAGTGACTGTGCTTTCAAAAAAAAAAAAAAAACTGTTCTTATATATAAATATATATACTGTTTTTTTTTTTTTTTTAAAAAAACATATACTAATTTAATAATTTTTTTAAAAAAAGAACATATAATAATTTAATTTAAAAAAAAAACAAAAAAATCGGGGCGGGGTAAGGGGAAACGGGACGGGGACGGGGACGGTAATCATATTCCCCGTCTCCGTCTCCGTCTCCGTCCCCATTTAGTCACTGGGGAAAAATTTCGTCTCGCTCACTCCCCATTTCTCCGCTTAATCGAGAATTCACAATTCCGTTCGAGGCGGGTCCCAGGATCGAGACGGGGCGGGAAAATGGACATCTCTAATCTGAATCACACTCTTTTGTTCACGATTTCCAAAATTCCAGCCATGAGAAAGTAAACACAATTCAACTCCCACTCTATTGATGTGCAAGTGAGCATGTTTTTCCAGTGACGAAGAAATTTGGTTGCTGGAAATCCACTTCCATACCTACAAGTCAATACATGAATATAATCAATTAAAAAAAATCTTTTTCTTCTTATTATTATTACAATAATAATGATAAAATTTAGTGATGGTAGAAGCCATTGTATGCTTGGTACATGAATTTGTGTTATTTAACATATACACACACTTGCTAATCTCACAAACACCCCTACTTATTAGTTCTCATCATATTTCTTTCTTTTTTTTTAGAACAAGTACTCGCTATATTTCAATCCATGCTGAAAGCAAAAAGAAAAAAAAAAAGAAAAAAAAGAAGAAAAAAAAAAAGCCCGTTAACTGGCATTCTGAAATAAGTAAATCTCTCCTGCGCATGAAAAGATAAAGGAGCCCTACCATTCGATGATGTGGCACCAATATGACGTGCCACCATTTGTGCCACAAAAAATTATTCATACCATTTGATGACGTGGCACCATTTCTGCCACAAAAATTATTTTATATTTTAATAATTATCATTTATAAAATGATTTTTTGTGCAACTGAATGGTATCACGTCATCAAATGGCAGGACTCCCCTAAAGAGAGTTTTACTTTTGTCTTCGTAAGTTCTTAAGATTTTAAACTTGACACATCGGTCTTTTCATGTCTGATCTCAAACATATAAACTTATCATAAAATGCTTAAACTTATCAAAAATGCTTATTCATCCACCAAATTATCTAAATCTCTAGAAAAGGAATCTAGATCAATATCAACTTAACCATGCAAGAACATAATAGTCTATTGATTAAATTTTGCCAACAAATATCCAAGTCTTTGCAAAAGAATCATAGTCCTTAGATCTAAAATTCTATACAGTACTCCTCTAGGCAGATTCATTCAAATCCTTGGGCAATTTGTTAAGGTCGAATTGCGCATTCTCCCACCTCTCTTGCCCCACTCTCTCAAGGCGAATTGTCTCGAGCCTCTCCCACTCATGAATCACAAGAACATCATATCGACTTTGGAGGACTGAAAGGGTCGGGTGGTAATTGGGTATTAATTTATATAAGTTACAAACTTACTCTCATGCTGACTCGACGGGCTTTCTTGGTTTCTTTTTAAGTCCAGTTTTCCTCATGTTAGAGGCCCGACCCGAAAGTTGCCACATGCATTTAAAAAAAATCTGGACTTAAAGCACCTACGGGGACAGACTCGCCCCTCAATCTACTACAAAAAATGGGCAAATATAACTACAAAAAAATGGGCAAATATAACTACAAAAAATGGGCAAATATAACTACAAAAAAAAGTCAAGAAACACATATAAACATCAAAAATCACAATATAAACATCAAGAATCACATACATACATCAAGAATCGGTACCTATAATGGTTATTCCAAATGCACTCGAGAATGAAAAAAAGAAAAAGAAAAACTTGAATTACCATCGTAATACGGGCAAAAAGTAAAACTTAAATTACCATCGTAATACGGGCATAATAGTTGCCAGAGAAGGTTGAATGAAAACAGAGAGAAGAGTGAAGAGTGAAGTTGGACGAGGAAAAAAAACATAGTTAACTAATTTTTTAGAAAACAGTTGTTGATTTAAAAAAAGAATGAGATAATTAATTAGAACTAGGCAACAAACTTAATCAAAAAAAAAAAAAAAATTGAGAAAACTATGTAAAAAAAAGTTTAGCAAAAAAAAATTGAGAACAATTTACCAAACTTACAAAATCTTGCTCCTCCAAGGGCAGCCATGATGGTGGCGCGGCAGAGCTTGGCAGAATTCTCCTCGGCAGTCATGAAGGTAGCTATGATTTTTTTATTATTATTATTATTATTTTAATTTTTTTTTAGAAAATAATATTAAAATAGGATTTGAAAGTAATATAGTAAAATAAAATCAAACTATAAAATCGAATAAAAAAGAATTGAGTCAATGCAATCTTTACCATGCAACTTAACCATGCAAGAACATAATAGTCTATTGACTAAACCATGCCACTTAACCCTGCAATTGAATAAAAAAAATCGAATAAAAATATCAACCTAACCATGCAAGAACATAATAGTCTATTGATTAAATTTTGCCAACAAATATCAAGTCTTTACAAAAGAATCATAGTCCTTAGATCTAAAAAAAATCTATACAGTACTCCTATAGCGAGATTCATTCAAATCCTTGGGCAATTTGTTGAGGTCGAATTGTGCATTCTCCCACCTCTCTTGCTCCACTCTCTCAAGGCGAATTGTCTCGAGCCTCTCCCACTCATGAATCACAAGAACATTATATCGACTTTGGAGGACTGAAAGGGTCATACGGGTGGTAATTGGGTATTAATTTATATAAGTTACAAACTTACTCTCATGCTGACTCCTAGCTTCATCAAAGACCCTTTGAGCATTGCCATCATTCCACTAAAAGGCGGGCTTTCTTGGTTTCTTTCTTAAATCCAATTTTCCTCATGTTAGAGGCCCGGCCCGACCCGACCCTTTTTCCGAACCGTTTCTTGACCCCTTTTCCGACCGATTTCTCGACCCCTACGGACAGAAAGTTGCAACATGCCTTTAACAAAATCTGGACTTAAAAGCACCTACGGGGACACAGACTCGCTCCTCAATCTACTACAAAAAATGGGCAAATATAACTACAAAAAAAAATCAACAAACACATATAAACATCAAAAATCACAATATAAACATCAAGTATCACATACATACATCAAGAATCGGTACCTATAATGGTTATTCCAAATGCACTCAAGAATAAAAAAAAGAAAAAGAAAAACTTGAATTACCATCGTAATACGGGCAGAAAGAAAAACTTGAATTACCATCATAATACGGGCATAATAGTTGCCAGAGAAGGTTGATGAAAACCGATAGAAGAGTGAAGTTGGACGAGGAAAAAAACAGAGTTAACTAATTTTTTAGAAAACAGTTGTTGATTTAAAAAAATAATAAGATAATTAATTAGAACTAGGCAACAAACTTAATATAAAAAAATTTGAGAAAACTAATGTAAAAAAAAGTTTAGTAAAAAAAAATTGAGAACAATTTACCAAACTTACAAAATCTTGCTCCTCCAAGGGCAGCCATGATGGTGGCGCGGCAGAGCTGGGCAGAATTCTCCTCGGCAGCCATGAAGGTGGCTATGATTTTATTATTATTATTATTATTTTGAATTTTTTTTAGAAAATAATATTAAAATAGGATTTGAAAGTAATATAGTAAAAAAAAATCAAACTATAAAATCGAATAAAAAAGAATTGAGCCCATGCAACTTAACCATGCAAAAACATAATAGTCTATTGACTAAACCATGCCACTTAACTATGCAATTGAATAAAAAGAATCGAATAAAAATATCAACTTAACCATGCAAGAACATAATAGTCTATTGATTAAATTTTGCCAACAAATATCCAAGTCTTTACAAAAGAATCATAGTCCTTAAATCTAAAAAAAAATCTATACAGTACTCTTATAGGGAGATTCATTCAAATCCTTGGGCAATTTGTTCAGGTCGAATTGTGCATTCTCCCACCTCTCTTGCTCCACTCTCTCAAGGCGAATTGTCTCGAGCCTCTCCCACTCATGAATCACAAGAACATCATATCGACTTTGGAGGATTGAAAGGGTCATACGGGTGGTAATTGGGTATTAATTTATATAAGTTACAAACTTACTCATGCTGACTCCTAGCTTCATCAAAGACCCTCTGAGCATTGCCATCCTTCCACTAAAAGGCGGGCTTTCTTGGTTTCTTTCCTAAATCCAGTTTTCCTCATGTTAGAGGCCCGACCCCTTCGGACAGAAAGTTATAGGTATCGAACCATTTCTTGACCCCTTTTTCGATCGATTTCTCGACCCCTTCGGACACAAAGTTGCCACATGCATTTAACAAAATCTGGACTTAAAGCACCTACGGGGACAGACTCGATCCTCGATCTACTACAAAAAAATGGGCAAATATAACTACAAAAAAATGGGCAAATATAACTACAAAAAAAAGTCAACAAACACGTATAAACATCAAAAATCACAATATAAACATCAAGAATCACATACATAGATCAAGAATCGATACCTATAATGGGTATTCCAAATGCACTCAAGAATGAAAAATATTAAAAAAAAAAAAAACTTGAATTACCATCGTAATACGGGCAGAAAGAAAAACTTGAATTACCATTGTAATACGGGCATAATAGTTGAGAAGGTTGATGAAAACAGGGAGAAGAGTAAAGTTGGACGAGGAAAAAAACAGAGTTAACTGATTTTTGAGAAAACAGTTGTTCATTTAAAAAAAGAATGAAATAATTAATTAGAACTAGGCAACAAACTTAATCAAAAAAAACAATTGAGAAAACTAATGTAAAAAAAAGTTTAGCAAAAAAAATTGAGAACAATTTACCAAACTTACAAAATCTAGCTCCTCCAAGGGCAGCCGTGATGGTGGCGCGCGGAGCTGGGCAAGATTCTCCTCGGCAGCCATGACGGTGGCGATGATTTTTTTTAATTATTATTTTGAATTTTTTTTAGAAAATAATATTAAAATATGATTTGAAAATAATATAGTAAAAAAAAAATCAAACTATTAAATCAAATAAAAAAAAATTGAGCCAATGCAAGTCTTTACCATGCAACTTAACCATGCAAGAACATAATAGTCTGTTGACTAAACCATGCAACTTAACCATGCAATTGAATCAAAACAATCGAATAAAAATATCAACTTAACCATGCAAGAATATAATAGTCTATTGATTAAATTTTGCCGACAAATATCCAAGTCTTTACAAAAGAATCATAGTCCTTAGATCTAAAAAAAATTCTATAGAGTACTTCTCTAGGGAGATTCATTCAAATCCTTGGGCAATTTGTTCAGGTCGAATTGTGCATTCTTCCACCTCTCTTGCTCCACTCTCTAAAGGCGAATTGTCTCGAGCCTCTCCCACTCATGAATCATGAGAACATCATATCGACTTTTGAGGAAAGGGTCATACGGGTGGTAATTGGGTATTAATTTATATAAGTTACAAACTTACTCTCATGCTGACTCCTAGCTTCGTCAAAGACCCTCTGAGCATTGCCATCATTCTACTAAAAGGCGGGCTTTCTTGGTTTCTTTCTTAAGTCCAGTTTTCCTCATGTTAGAGGCCCGGCCTGGCCCGACCCTTTTTCCGAACCGTTTCTCGGCCCCTTTTCCTTTTCCGACCGGTTTCTCGAACCCTTCGAACAGAAAGTTGCCACATGCATTTAATAAAATGTGGACTTAAAGCACCTACGGGGACAACTCGCTCCACAATCTACTACAAAAAATGGGCAAATATAACTACAAAAAAAAAAAAAAGTCTAGAAACACATATAAACATCAAAAATCACAATATAAACATCAAGAATCACATATATACATCAAGAATCGGTACCTATAATGGGTATTCCAAATGCTCTCAAGAATGAAAAAAATAAAAACAAAAATTTGAATTACCATCGTAATACGGGCAAAAAGTAAAACTTAAATTACCATCGTAATACGGGCATAATAGTTGCCAGAGAAGTTGAATGAAAACAGAGAGAAGAGTGAGGAGTGAAGTTGGACGAGGAAAAAAACATAGAATGAGATAATTAGTTAGAACTAGGCAACAAACTTAATCAAAAAATAAATTGAGAAAACTAATGTAAAAAAAAGTTTAGCAAAAAAAAATTGAGAACAATTTATCAAACTTACAAAATCTTGCTCCTCCAAGGGCAGCCACGATAGTGAGGATTCTCCTCGGCAGAACGGTGACGATGATTTTTATTATTATTATTATTTTGATTTTTTTTAAAAAAATAATATTAAAATAGGATTTGAAAGTAATATAGTAAAAAAAAAAAATTAAACTATAAAATCGAATAAAAAAGAATTGAGCCAATGATTTTTGGACATTAGTTCGATTCTCTATTTTGTTAAATCAATAAGATCCGATCATTCTTGTTTTGACCTAAAAACTGACGAAAATCGAATCCATATAATTCCATAATCTTTCATTTTTTTCACTTTTTTTTTTCAGTGTTTCATTTTTTCATTTTTTTTTAGAAGTTTGTCTTCGTTGTCCGTTATTTTTTATCGGAACACACATCACTCAAATTTCCGTCACAATTCAACAACAAGATAAATCCGTTTAGTTTTCTTAAAATCAACGATTGGAATTTTTCAATAATTTCTGATTTCTCTACTGCTTCAACAGTTCTCCATTTATCTGTTACCAAATTTCCATTTTGGCGACAATGTACTCATGCATATGAAATGTTATGAATATTTACATAAATGACGTATCAATACCATATATTTTTCAACAAACTAGAAATACTAGATTTTGGGTTCAAATTTCCCTAATTTAATTTTTTTAATCTAAAATACTTCATTCGTTTTCTTGAGTAATTAAAAATGACCTTAAATTCGTTTATTCCAATTTTTGTAATCTAAAAATTAATAATGGAACCTTGAAAAGTCAGTTTTTTAATAGTTAGAGAATGAAATGTGCGCTTCCAAAGATTCTTTATGAAAATCGTTAAGTTAATTGAAGGGCTGGCATTTATATTATTGCTTATGTGAACATGTATTTTTTAATTAATTCTAACGCCAGTTTTCTATCAAATAGAAAAAAGGGGGGAAAATACTCAAAATGAACCTATGTTTAAATAAGCAATAATTTTATCAACAAATTAGCATAAACAAAAATGCAAGTACAAAAAAAAACTATTTTCTTTTTTAATATTAAGATCAAGTTGTGTGTGCCTAGACAAACAATTTTTTTTTTATTCTTCATATTTATGTATTTTACATGCACTTCTTCGCTTTACTCACGAAGACAAATTATCTAGCCCTATAAAATTTTGGTATAAAAGAAATCTATAAACAAATAGAACCATTATATATATATATATAAAAACTATCAGCAATACTTGCAATTAGAACAAATAATTCTGACATTTAACCCTTGGGTTCACCAAACTACCTGCCTCACTTTTAGAGCAATTTAGGTGCACCTCGGTAGCACCCCACCGTGATACCACCTATGTGACATATTTGGTGCCAAACATCTTATTTTTCTTTATTTACTTTATATTTATTATAAAAAAAATTTAAAAAAAAAAAAATGTGTAAATTTAAATGAAAGGTATCACGGTGACGGTGCTACCCGCGGTGCACCCAAATTACTCTCCTTTATACTATCGGAAACTAAATTTTGCTAAAAATGGCTTTACTTTACAAATCTAAACATAAGCCAATCAAAGATGATATACTTAAGAATCTCCCCAAGGAAAGAAATTTCCCAGGAGTAGCAACTTTAAGAGAGAAAAATTAATTTATTTTTCCTTTTCTTTTTCCTCTATTTCATTATACACAACTATGATCAGTTCAACATCTACAGTTAAATTTCAAGAATTTATCTACTTAATTCTATCAATCTAGGGCTGGCTGGTATTTTGTGTTAGCTGAAGCATCTGAAATGAGCTGAGCAGTGAGTCAGCAAGATTAGGAATAGCAAGATCACAGCCAGTTTGATATTCAATTTGTACGCTGAAGAGATGTAAAGTGAACCAACTAAATGAACAGTTCCAGTCCGTTCATCTTGCACTTCGATGCTTGAAGAACCTGAAAATCAACTACGAATGTGAGATGTCGATACACCGCAGTGAATCAGTGAATCAAAATGTTGCCTAAAACACCTTAGGCGATGTTTTCGCCTAAAACACATCGCCTAAAACATCTTAGGCGACGTTTTGAAAATCTTCAGAAAAAACGTCGACTAAAGCTCTTGCGACATGGTATTGCCGACGTTCTAGGCGACGTTTTATTTACGTCGCCTAAAGCTTAAGCAACGTTTTTCAGGCCTTAGCCAACGTTTTTTAACGTCGCCTAAGACATTTTTTCTTGTATGTGTACCTTAACAAATAATAATATATTCTTTTTTAAGTATATAATAACTATTATGCATTAACAATTAAATATACATAATTAATTATATTTATATTTTACATTTTATTTAAAATAATATGCATTGAATTGAATAATATTTGGATTATTTTCAACAAAAAGAATTAAATTGAGTTTATTTTTGTTATATGTTTCAAATATAATTATCTTCAGTTTCTATATTTAGCAAATTTTAATTACTTGTTCAACTATTAAATGAATTTTAGTTTTTTGCTAGGTAAATTTATTTTAAAATATAATATTCAAATTAATAAAAAGATACGTTATATAGATTTTAATTACATAAATTAATGTGTAAATTAAGCTACGAGAACATTTAAGACATTTTCATGAACAAAATTTATAAAATAAATTAAATTTTATGAATACATGTACAAATAATACTTCAAAACAAACAAGGTGATCTAAAAATATCGGACTGAAATTTCAAACATATGAGATTTCGGGCATCAGAAGATTCGAGTTATAGTATTAGTTTTTCTTTTTTTTTAATTTATGGCGGACAATGTTTTTAAAAGGATTTCGCTCAACGACTATATCAAATAACAAATTACCTGATGAATTTATTTTGTATTTATAAATGTTAGGTATTTGTGAGCTGTTTTATTTTTTTCTCAGAAAAGTAAATTAAACAAATTTGGTTTATTTGTTTTTTAGAACAAATATATAATTTTATTTCTTTTTTATAAATAAAGATATATTTGTTGAAAATTAAACATAATTTTAAGTTGTACAAATTCAATTTAGTAAGTTAAGAAATTAAATATGTAAGTTTTACATTTTAATTTTGTTGAATAAGTTGAGAGTT
>JBBMEF010028275.1:0-16489 GCA_037832685.1 Sicyos baderoa | reverse complement strand
TTACAATGGGCCGAACGGGCCGAATGGACCTAAACCTAATAATACATAAAATATATAAATATACATTAATTCTAACATCCACATTAGGAGGCTGCAATATATACGGGAAATTTTTAACAAAAAAATGATAATTAATTGAAATATGCATCGGTGATAGTTTCCATATGCTCTATGATCGTCAAAAAAATTCAATTGACTGATTAAAAAGAATTGTGCAGCCTTCATTTTACTTGAGATGTATTTTATAACTAAGGAGGGCTAATTAGTTGGATTTGGAACATGGTAAATATGTTAGGCTTAGTTGGGTTGGGTATTACTACTTTAGCCAATTGAAGAACTATGATCGTCAAAAAATTCTGCTTTTTCCAATTCATTCTCTTTATCTCTTTATTTTATTGATGAATCATGAAAATTATGCTTATTGAAAATTCTTTCTTTAGTCAATCTGAAATATCTCTTCTGATTCAAACTTCAATCATTTCAGGAAGCTGAGGCTATACTGGAAGAAATAAATCCATCTCCAGTGCAAGTTCTGGGTTATGGTTTGGTAAGGTTAAATTAACAGAACATAATTTTGAATTGATTTTTATCCATAGATTTTGCTCCGGATTCTAAGTTTGGTAGTGCTTTTGACCAGTGTAAAAGTATTTTGATCTGGTAAAGTACTTATTGATAGAACATTTATGTTGTTTCCAATTTAAAAGCGAGTTTGAAAGATGTTTAAAACATTTAGTAGAGCTTCTCTGAACTATGTTGTTGATCGATCTTTATCGATTGCTTTTGGTTTCAACTGTTTATTACTAATCCCTATCAACAAACTTTCTCCGATTTTTTTTTTTTGTTTACAAGCTTTTATTTTGCTAGTGTTTCTTGGTACTTGCACTCACTAACTTCTTTCGGTACAATTTTTCTTGCTAACCTAATAATCTGTTTATATACATTTTCTCTCAACATTCTTGTACTCATCTCACTTTATCATATTCATTGAAATCTAAATGGATTGCCTGTAGTAATCTAAATGTGTGCGTGGGAGCTGATCCGGACACTTACCGATATAAACAAAAATGCTAGATAAAATTATTCATTACGCATTGCTGTGACAGATTTTCCTTGTATACTTTGACATTTTCCCTCCTTTTATTAGTTGTTTCATGGGGTTCTGATGTGCATCTTTCTCTAAACTTGGTTCTTCATTTCGTGCAGGGCCTCGTTGCAACTTCATATGCTTTACTAGGTAATGCAAGTCTCATTTACAACTACTGTTTCCATAAAATCTGTCAATTGGGTTGAATTGATTAGAAATTTAATATACTTATTACCCATCTTTCTACATATGTGTTTTGCATTTGTTTCTCAATCTCAAGTGAAGTGGAGATTCTTTAATCCTTGATTGTCTAGTACTAGATGCCTGTGGCAAAATTTGTACTTGAAATCTTTTAGTACTAGAAACAATTATGGAAAATTTGTACTTTCAAATTAAAATGTTTGTTGGTTGATATTATTAAATTTACCGTTATCTTGTTTCAAAAAAAGATATTATTAAATTTACCCCAATTCATTAGTTTTGATTCGTGGTTTAACATAATTCAACAGGTTATCAAAGCAAGAGGTCCTAAGTTCGAGACTCTGCCAAGTCATTTCCTTTCAATTTAAAATTGAATTCTACTTGTAGGACATTTCTCAAATTTCTTAGCCCACAAGTGTTGTTGATATAATTAAATTTACTCCAACTCATTTGCTTAAGCTTTTGGGTTGTTTGACGATTTAACATAATTCAACAATGTCCAACATCATGTTGCAAATTTTGTACAATTGTTATTCACTTCTAAAGCCTTGCACCTCCTCATTGATTTCAGTGACCAAATGGATTTTCATAATCTTATCCAGTGGTTGTTAAAGTTAGTACATTCTGTTTTGTTTGGATACTTAACTATATCTCTTCTTCAAATGTAATGTTACTGAATCTTATTGCTAAGGTCACATGGCGTAATGTGACGGGGTTCGTATAATCGTTTTCTGACAAGTAGTATTCGTTGTCTGTCAGAGTGGGAGACATCGCTACAAATAATTGGCATCCTTGGTGTCGGTCAGGTACTTCGTGTTCCTTAAGTTTAAGTTTTCTACATTTGCAAAAAGAAATATTATGCATCATACTTCGGAAATACTATTACTGGTAAACTGATATGGTATGACAACTCCACCAGACAATATTTCGGCGATTTGCATCTTATGAAGATGCTGAAGATTTAACTAAAGATATCAGGTGAAGTTTAACTACCTAAGATTAGTTTATTTGATAATTTTCACTTGATTTCTAGCCATTTATGCACCAAAATCTCAAACCATTCTCACTTGTGGACTCTCTTAGGCTGTTGTTTACTCCAGTGAATCTTGGAGCTCAGGCATTGTCGTGGGCGGCCGGAAAATTGGAGACGAACGGCAATGGACTACCAACCTCTCCTTCTTCCTCGGATGTTCAAAACCGGGTGTTGCAGGCTGCTGCCAAGCATGAATCTCAGCCTTCGGTCGATGAAGGTATCCAAAACAGACCGCCCGAGGCAACGATTTCAGTAAGTGAGGGTGTAGATCTTTCGGAGGCCTAGAACAAGATTTGGTGGCAGTACATAGTAATGCTTGTTTATGAAAGCCCCCCTTCTTCTGATATTAATTGATGATCCATGTAGACTAAGAGTATAACACAAGTTGAAATGGAAGATGACTACTTGGACCAGTTAGTCAAGAAAAATTGTGAGCTGCCATTTTCTTCTCCCTCTATTGAAATTAGATGTACAGTTCTTTGCATATACTAAATCAATGTTGGCTTGCTGCTAAATCTTTTTTTTAAGAAAGGAAAAAAAAAACTTAACTATTCGGGAATCGGGATATATCATCTGACCCAATAACATTTTGATGTCAAATAAATTCGTAATAAATTATTTTATTTCTACCCATCGTCTCTTAATTCTCTAAATTTTCTTGATCATTAAATACTTTCATGATGGTTGATTGGCATATATTATAGTTAACCTAAATATTTTAGTTCCAGCTATATCAAATGACCTATTCGACTGAGAACCTATCAGTGCAATTGCAATATCAAAGAAACCTTAAAAGAATAAAATTAAATAAAATAACACCATTAAGGTCGGAAGATTTCAACTTATAACCTCTTAATTAATAATACGTAATTAGAATTTAACTACATTCACTTTGACGAGCAACGTAATCTTTAAAATCACATTTATCATTGCCAAAGGTAGCATAGCTCTACCGGGAACGTAATGTTTAAAATCACATTCATCCTTTAACATATGTTATGTTAAATTAAACTTTCTTTTTGTAATTTTGTAATGATAACCGTAAAATATGGAAAAATAAGCATTATTTAAGCTGGGCCGAATTCATATATTTGGGCCTAACGGACCAAAAAAGAAAGAGGCCCATCTTCACCTTATTTTGTGAAACGGTGAGGGCTCAATTGTAATTTCCGTTTTGCGATTAGGGCTTTCGTTCAGACCCTATAAAAACCGCCTCCAACCCTACCTTTCTCTCAATCTTCCTTGCGGCCTAAACCCTAATCCAAGTTTCATCGCTGATCGTTTTCAATCTATCGTGTATTTCCGGATTTCATCATCAATTGATGATCTCTCATTTATCGCTTCAAATCTATAGCTGTTTTAGAATTTAGAATTTCATCATCACCATCTTCTCTGTTTTCGAAAAAATGAAAAACGTTTTGATTTTGAATTTGCTTTAATGGAAGAAATCGGTAGGTAAGCCAATTTGCAGAGCAAGGGCGTCGAATTTGAATGGCGTGAATTGCATTGAAGGTTGGCAATAGTAAGGTTAGCGATTCTCCGTGCCTGTCAAGCTTTCGGTATTGATCATGGCCTCGAACAAGTCGCTACATTCATTTTCGTTTTTTTTTCCTTTTTCTTCTCTTGATCGTTTCGCATAATCCAATTTTTCAGTATTTGATTTACAAATTGAATTTAGATCTGTGAAGTTGAAACATGGAATTAGATCTGTTCTAACTCGGTAAGATTTTAGTTGTTTTGATTTTGAACTTAATTTAATGGAAGAAGAAATTATGGAGGGAAGCCAATTTGCAGAGCAAGGGCGTCGAGTTTTAATGGCGTGAATTGCATTGAAGGTTGGCAAAAATAACGTTAGCGATTCTCCGTGCCTGTCAAGCTTTCGGTATTGATAATGGCCTCGAACAAGTCGCTACATTCATTTTCAGCTCCGAATCTTATTTTCTTCTTCATCTGTTTATTTGTTCTTTACTCTTTTTATATATCTTTTCGGTTGGTCAAAGTTTTTACTTGTATTTGTTACTCGAGTTTTTTCTGCTTTAATTTCAGTATTGGATTTACAACTTGAATTTTTATCCTTTTTGTTTACTATACATTCAATTGGTGTCATTTTGGTCCCTCAATTTTCATATTTTTTACTGATATGTGCTATTTTAATTGTAAGGAATATTTTAACCAAAATTGAACAAACACGATAGCTTTGCTATAAAATTGGATATGTAAGACCTGATAACTATTTGTTTTTTATCACTCAAATTTACTACAAAATCTTTACCTTTCGTACAATATATCCATATATCCATCTTTCCTTAAGAAAGTAAGATATAACATAAATTTCAAAAACACAAAATCAAATTGTTATTAAACGAGATGTTGGTGTTGATGTTTCAAAATTGAACAAATTTTTTTAACAAAAAGAATAGTCAATGACACAAATTGGAATGATAAAAAGCTGGCACAAATTAAATTAGACGTTTGAATGTGGATGGACTAAAAAACAAATAAAAGGGACATTTTCAATCTTGACTGTGATGTACAAATAAGACTAAGAATATCAAGTTCTAATGATTAGGGGTGTAATTGGGGGCAATTTGAGAAATGAAAGGGGTAGTTTTAAAACTTAAGCCAAAAAGAGGGTAGAATTTTTGGACCGTAGTGATGAAAAATCTTTTTCCATTTATTTTTTACTTCATCATTGATTAATTATTTCTCTCCTTCCATTTTAATTCTCTCACCAACTTTTTTATTCTTAATCACTACAGTTCAAAAATTCTACCCTCTTTTTGGCGTAAGTTTGAAAACTACCCCTTTCTTGTCATTGATTTTTTAAACTACACCAGTTTCTCAAATTGCCCGTGTAATTGGTTAGGTTGGATTGAGGGAGGTTTCTAATTTAACTCAAATTTTTGAGTTGATCATTTTTCCAATCCAATTGAAGAGGCAACCCAACTCAACCCTTATATTTTTGGGTTTGGTTGAAGTATCGGGTTTAATAATATGCTATAAATAAATTTTTTTTTTTATTAAATCGATTCTACATTATACATAAATATAATATATATAATAAAAAGACCACTTACTATTAATCATATAATCATAATTTATATAGAAGTTTCCAATTATAAAACATAAAATAAATAGACAATTTAAATAACAAAAACAGATTATAATTTAACTTTCATAAAACAAATATGTAACTAAAACCAACAAAATTTACATATTTTTTTACATCTAAAAGAAGATAGATTCTTTAATTTGGTTATAGATTTATATCTAAAAGAAATTAGATTCTCTAATTTTGTTATATATTTATATATAGAAATTATAAAAACTTTGAAAAAATATTGAAGATGGAAGAATATGGGAATATAAAAGTTTATTAATAATTAAATAAAATAAATATACACATATATAAAATTAAGTTATAGGTAAATATATATATATATATAATTAAATAATAAATTTGGGTTGGGTTGAGTAAATTTTAGGTAACCCTTGACACAATTCATAAATATTTCATGCTTTTGGTTGGTTTGGGTTATTCAGGTTCAGGTTAATATGTATTTAACCCAACTTAACTCATCAAGTTTGATTGGTTCGGGTTATTTAGGTTAGTTGAACACACCGACAACACTTCAAACTTTAAAGAGTTAATATGTATTTAACCCAACCTAACTCATCAAATTGAGTTTGATTGGTTCGGGTTATTCAGGTTAATTGAACACCCCGGACAACACTTCAAACTTTAAAGAGTTCTAATGACAAAATGAAATTGATTTCAACACTTGAAAGAGTTTTAAGGAAAAAGAGAATTACAACAGTTTAAAGAGCTTTGAAAGCTGAGGCAAAAGGCATTTATTGAGTGTGGTGTATCTTCAAGTGGTTCATTGTGTTTGTTGCCACTTTTTTCGTGTTGACCAGTTGATTCAAAATGCAGATAACTGTCATATCAACTGGTTCACGGTTCTACCACGCTTCTTATTCAAAATGTTCTAATCAGAGTTTATTGAGCAAATTTACTATCTAAGTTAAGTGTTAATTGACATTATGTTTTGTGTAATTTTTCTTTCTATTAAATAAATGTAAGTTACATGGATATAGTTCAAAGAATTTCTTACTCATTGAATGAGAACTTTCTAAAAGATAAGTAAACATAAAAAATCTAAAAACACAACTATATTTCTAAAGTTTAAGATAAGAGGGTTTGGAATTATAATGAAACTGTAAAACTTATCCTATATTTTTAAAGTTTAAGGTAGGAGGGTTTGGAATGCGGTTGTTTGTTTCGTAGGATTTAGTTTTATGATTTATTAAATCCACTCCGTTTTTTAATCATTCATTTCAAATCTGTTTAAAGGTTTTAACTCATCTATACAAAAACTACATTCAAACAAGTTTTGGAATACAATTTTCAATTTTTAACTCCTAACTAATCTACTATTAAATAAATAATCAATGAGTTCAGAAAGCTATTTGTATAATGTACAAATAATAATCAATGAGTGCAAAAAGTGTAAGAAATTACGGGTTTGATTTTGAAACAAACAATCTAACTTCATAGAAATAATGATCAAAATTGTAGAATCAAATTACACCGAGGAAACAGATTTTACATAACACTGAACTGAAAAACATAAAAAAAACACACTGAAACACTAAACTGGACGACATTCTTCTACCTCTCTACCTCCAATTGACTCCATCATAAACCTAACAACCAAACAACAATTATTGTATTTACACTAAACAAACACATAATTATTTTTTTCCCTTTTTTTTTTTCTTTTTTCAGAGAGCTTCAAAACGGAGCAAAAAAATAACATACTACTAAACATTGTTCTTAAAACATAACATTGAAAAAATAAAGTTAACCAAATTATCATTTCTCCTGTCAACTCCTTTGGCATTCCATTCTTCTTCTGATTCTCCCTCCCTTGCGCCTACTACAGCTTAACCTCCCGGTCGAAAATCCAGCTAAACGGAAGGGTAGGACCTTCTTTCGCCCGTGCCTGAGCTCTTTCTTCTAGCCTTCTTATTCTTGCGGGTAACGCGCAAACGTAATCCTGAGCCTTCTGCGCCTCGGCTGACAGTCCTGTGAGCTGATCGACCTTCCATCTCCCAACTAAGAACTCCAATATGTCGGCATAGTCCTTGGCTGTGTATATCCCCAGCCTCTGTGCAACCGCTGAGAAGTGATCGAACAGGTTGTCGTCACGGCCATCGTACATCAGATGGGCTGGCATTGAGACTTTCTTCCTCATCATGTCTTCAAAAGATATGATGGTTCCTTCGGGGTCTATCTCAAACAGCTTCTCGACGATTTTTGTATACGCAGTCTCGTGTCGCTTCTCATCTGCGGCAATTATTCCACATATTTGAGCCAACTTTATGTCTCCGTGCTCTTTTGCTAGTCTGGCTGTGTTCCCATGGGAGATGAAGGTTGCTCTCTCTTGAAATGAGGTGTATATAAATCCTAGGTAAGGATTGTTTTCAGTCCTTGGGTCCTACAAACAAAATCCATAGGAATTTTAAAATAAATAAAATGAACTTATCAGGATTAATGAAAAAATGGAGAACGCAAAAAAGGTTTGTAAATAATCACTATCAGGGCATCTCAAATCATAATTACTTTAATGCTAACTAAAGTCACAACTTAAACTAGTTGCATTAATAATGTGATGCAGATATGGGAATTCTGAAATCCAACAGAAGAGAGAAGCTCTACCAAAAAAAAAAAAAAAAAAAAAAAAATCTTTTTGATCATACTTAACAAAAAGAAAAGAAAATAAACTGGCTTTCAGATAGGAGGATAATACTAACTAAAGTCACAACTTAAACTAGTTGCATTAATAATGTGATACATACATGGCCATTTTGAAATCCAACAGAAAAGAAAATAAGCTGGCTTTCAGATAGAATGCAAGGCTTTATTACTATAAGATGCTGCAGAAATTGTGAGGGATGCAATGAAATAAGCTAACGATAGCATACGTGCGTGCAGTCATGCATTCGTGTGCCTTTATGTGCATATTGTACTCTTATAATTCATGGGCTTGAAGGGTAAAACAAATTGTCAAAGTAATGTTTAGGAAAATGAAAATTTGATGATTTTAAGATGTGGATCTTACCATTCCTGATCCAATCAAATACTGAATGGTTTTCTCAATCTGCCTCATGTCCACTCGCCCTGATAGGTAAAGATATTTATTTAGTAGGTCACCATGCCTGTTCTCTTCAGCAGTCCAAGCCCTTGTCCAAATCGCCCAAGAAGTGGGGCTTGCTCCGGTTTCGTCCCTGACTCCATCCAAGGTATTAAGCATTGTCTGATAAGTAGGAAGGGCCTCTTCTGTAACCATGTCTCCAACTAAAACAACAAAGTAATCATCCGGGAGTTCCTTTGCCCTCTCTCTAAGCTCCATGACTTGCTCGTGAAAACCATCCGATGCCGGATCTGGCAAAAAATCTTGTGGTTGCCAACACCTCTCCACTGGTTTCAAATGAGGCAAAAGGTTCTCTTCGGCCCAACCCTCCAAAGATTTAAACATCTCTATCTTCTGGGGTGGCATCGAGTGAGTTACTTGAAGATGTACTTCCCTAGGAGGCATGAAGGGTTTCTTAAGGGTCTCAACATCCCTGGATTATTGACGAAACACGAAAAAAAGGACAAAATAGTTAATGAACAAAGATTATTCGTGACTGAACATAGAGTCTAGAGTAGCTTTCTAGAACTTCTAGACAATTCAAGTGAACATTTCACTCGATGCAAACGAGATATTTAGGATTAGAATATTGACCAAAGGCGCGGTACAAAATAAATGCTGGGTTCGATAAAATGGAGACAGAGAGCAAAACTGCACGACTAAATGGCCACACCATACATTGCCAAGGATATAAAGCATATGTTTACTCATTTTTTACTAAATTTTTAATCAATTTTCACTATAAAGAGAGAACATATATGATACCAACCAGTTAACTAAACTTTTAATCATTTGAGTACTTCGAATGATTAAATATTTCAAGCAGCCATGACAAGTACAGAATTGGATTACATTGAAGATTTACACCAGAAAAACCGAAAAGTTCCAAGGACGGACATGCACCAAGAAGCCTCCAAAACAAGACAGAACATAGAACACAACTCTGTCAAATACACCAAAGATTACCAAACAGTCATGCAACCACACAATGTTATTATTATTATTTTTTATAACCCGGAAACAGAGCTTTTCCCCACTCCATATCACACCTGCATCTATGTCCATCCAAAGACCCGACTCTAAGAGACGACAACAATGAATTTTACAATTAAGCTACCTCAGATAATACCTTAAGACCTCAAGCCTCTATCAACAAGGCCATCTTGGGGAGTCATGCAATGCAACCACACAATTTTTTTTATAGGAAATTTTTTTTTATAGGATTTGTTTTTTTTAGAAAATAAAACATTTTCATTATCAAGATGAAAATGTTACATTTTACAATGAGATAACACGGTAAATACAAAACTAGCATTAATCAGGAAGTTGTACACATGCAACCACACAATTGACTAAATTGAACATCTATTTTCATTTTCAAAAATTACAACTGAACAAGGAAGAAACCTTTGGTACAAGCAGGCAGGAATGAGCCATAATCATTCAGTCGATGTGATAAGTAATAGAAGACAAAGACGGCTAAAAAAATGAAAATAATGCAATTGAAAAGAGCTCCACATTCATCGCCATTCAAGAACACTCTCCATTTCAATAAAAGAGATCAGACGCAATCGCCAAAAATCAGAACCACATGAAGAAAATCCATCCAATTCCCATGGAACTACGACGATTAAGCAAAAACCAGTTACCTCGAGGAAATCGCATCAAGAAGATAATCAAAACGCGTGCAAAAATCGAACGAACAAAAACATGCAATTAAAAAGCAATCCGATGAAACAAAAAAAACAAAATCAAATCGAATAGACTCGTATGCAGCAAAACATCAATGAGCATAAGAAAATCACGAATCAAAGGAAGGAAAAACAATGCAAAAGCATCGAAACGCATAGCAAGCAAAGATCTGAAGAAGCATCAACAGAAGAATGAGGAAATCGAAAAGGAATCAACCTGGAGGTGGAGCGGAGAGTGGAAGCCATGAAGAACTTAGGAGATCTGAGACTGGCAAGCTGCGGCATGGCAAAGGAGGGGAGCTTGGGAGATTGAGAAGTGAAGGGACGGAATTGGAGCGCCATTTATGGAGTGGCTGAGCGTGGGAGCGTCCTTATTCCGGTGAGTTCGTCGGAAAACGGTTCCGGCCGAAGACGAAGGAGAAGGTTGGAAAGGGAATGGAAGAAGAAACCGAGGGAGCGAGGTGGTGATGCATATATTTATTTTTTTTTACTTTTTTTATTTGGGAAAATAACTTTTGTGTGGTCCATATATTAAAAAATGAGAGCAATTTGGGTGCACCGCGAGCAGCACTCCACCGTGATATCTTGCATTTAGAGTCACGCATCTTTTTTTTTCATTTAATTTCTTTTTATAATAAATATAAAGTAAAAAAAAAGATGAAATGTGTGTCACCAAATGTGCCACATAGGTATTATAATGGGGAATGTTATCGGGGTGCATCCAAATTGCTCTCTTTAAAAATCACATTTTTTTACGTTTGGAATTTTGCTTAAAACTTTAGTTCTTAGGTGTCATCTAAATTTAATTTAATTTTTTTTTTCTTTTAGAAATTTAATTCACATACGGATCCAATAGGAAAAAAAACTAAACATGTATTTTTTCAATATTTTTTAAAGGAGTCATTAGATTACAAATTTATAACTATTAACGGTAAATGAATTCATTAGAAAGTTTATTTACAAAAAAAAATTGTAAACAAAAGAATTCATAATCTTTAATAACTCCAGAATCATCATGGGATGACTCAATTGGTCAAAGAAAATTTTGCGATGCATAAAATTATAGGTTAAAGCCCCATATTGTAAGGTCACACGGTATGCCCCGTAACATTAGTCGAGGTGCGCTCAAACTGACCCGAACAATCACGAATATCAAAATAATAATAGTAAAAAAAAAAAAAAAAACTCCGGATCTTTTTCACCATTAAACTTTCTATGATAATTCAAATAACAACTAATGAATTGACCGGTTAGAAATAAATTTCAATTTTATGCTCGATGAAGTCCTAAAAATTTTGCACTAAAAAAAAAGAATCCTAAATTTTACTCGACTAAATTTATAATTTAAAATATAGGAATCATACAGATACAAATTTAAATCTAAGCAAGCAATTCAAGCAAAATCAATTTTGTTTGTTTCTCATAATTTTATTTTATTTTACTGAAATCAGTTTTTGTACAATGTAAATCATAATAAAAGACAAAATTTTGAAATAGCACACCTTTTAAAGAATAATATTCCAAAACTAAAACTAAGCCTAAATATCAAATTTAAATTAGAAATGGACTCGATTGTACACCAACATGTATGATGATAGACAAACACTATAGCTTTTCTCAACATTCATCATATTAATTAAAAAGCACAATTAGAATAGCCACTTAATAAAATTAAAAAAAAAAAAAAAAAAAAAAATTGTGGCAATAACAATCTTTTAAATTCTGTAACTTCTAAGAAGCCAAGAAATTCTTGAACCATTGAACAGAGTCCTTGGGGTATCTCTTCAGCTTATCCTTGTAATCAACGAAGTAAAGTCCAAACCTTGAAGAGAAACCAGCCGCCCACTCCCAGTTGTCCAACAAAGACCACACGAAATAGCCTTTCACATTACAGCCATCTTCCCTACAAATCGACACATCCCGATTCGCGTTTGAGTAAAATAGAGGATTCGAATGTCTAACCTCATAGTTACTAGGTTCTGTTAGAGTTTTGCTCTTATTGATTAACCAGACACGTAAAATATCGAAAAATAAAGAGAAAGAACTCACTTGATGGCGGCTAGAAGGTTTGTTAAGTAGCCATTGTGGTATCTGATCCTCTTCTCATCCTTCAACGCTTCTTTGATTGGTTTGAATGGGTCATTTGGATCATCCATCCCTGTTATAACACCCAACAACAGCTGAGTCAAATCTTCACCTTTTTCTTTTTTTGGGTTAAAATACCATTTTGGTTTAAACTTTCAATTTTGTTCCATTTTAGCTTCTCAACTTTCAAATGTCCAAACTTTTAAGTATTTTTCATCATAATCTCTAGACTTTCAAATGTTCTATTTTAGTCCTTATAAAAAACTTGAAATTGGTTCTTATTGGGATTTTTTTTTTTTTTTTTTTTTTAAAGATTACCATCTTTCTCTATAAATGTAGAAATATATTCACATTTGCCTTTACTTGTATTAAAACACATTAATATTAACTTCAAATTTATCATAGGGATCAATTTTAAGCCTTATCAAAGTCCATCAAAGTCCATGAATTAAAATTGAACATTCGAATCTACTAACCAAAATATAACGAACTTTGAAATCTAAGAACTAAAATTGGACATTTATAGAGATCAAAATAGAACAAAACTTAAAGTCTACCGACCAAAATGTTATTTTAACATTTCTGTGTTAGTTATTTTAACTTTTTTTTTTTTGTTAAATTTCTGTGTTTGTAGTGTCTTACCATTTTCAGTGATGATCACTAGGGGGTTTCCATAGTTGTTCTTGATGTAATTCATCAAACTTCGAATCCCACGAGGAACTATGTATAACCATATAGAACTCGCCTGCAAGTTCATGAAACAAAAAAGGATGGAGATTGATTAGAATCGATAGAGCGACAGTTCTTGTTTTTTTAATCTGGTTTTGACAAAGATAAAAGCAGCATCCTACCCTTTCTGCAATGGTTTTCAGCCCTTTGAATGCTGCATAAACAAGAAACAGAGCCAGGGGAAAGAATTATTAAGGGTAAACTTCAAATTCTGATGTGTAGATAAAGAGATGATGATTGGATTAAGAGTTCTTACGAACTGTGAGGGCGCCAGAATCAGCAACGGTGTCATTCAGGGCAACTCCAACGATGTTAGAGCGGTTATGGTAGGCGTAAAATGTTGTGTAGTGATTTATGCCAACAAAATCCATAGACCCTTGCACTAAAGCCGACTCCGACGCTGAAAACGTCGGTAGCCGCCCTCCGACCCTGCTTCTCATGGAGCTCGGATAGTCTCCAAAGACCAAGGGGTTGAGAAACCTGAAAGTGAATGAACTTAAACCACAATATGACCACCATTTGGGTGAAATTGAAAATAGGTTGTTTAAAGTAGTAATCACCATCCAAGCTGAAAATCTTGGGCTCTTTGTGTTGCTTGAATATCCTCAGTGGAATTCGTACCTGGTTCGAACCAGATAACATCAAGCGAAATTCCAATTACTCCCTTCTGTATCCTCTGCAAAAACAACAAAATTCACAGCCATTCATCAAAATGCTTCACGATCTCAGACGAAATTTATCTAATAGTGTGGAATCCATCTCAAAATCAAGAGTAGCCCACATCCCTTACTCCTCATCTTTCTAATGTGGGGCAACGTGAGGATGTTCAATATGCCTCATCAAAATGGTGCCCCTTTAAGAACACCATTTTGAATTAGATCCACATTTGTAGAGGGAATTACCAACTTAGGATTACCAATTCCAGAGTGAGGATTTCCAACATACCTCCTCAAAATGGTGCCACATTGGAAACACCATCTTGAATTAGATTCGAATTTACATACCAAATTATCCGCTTAGGATCACTCGTTTGGATTAAATACCGTTTAAGTTTTAAGCGCTTGGGTTGTATTCAAATTTATAGACCAAATATTTACTTGGAGCTCGGATACCAAGTTGAATCATGTTAAATCATCAATCAAGCCAAAACCTAACACTGATAGATTGATCTAAATTTAATTATATCAACCAACACTCTCTCCCCTCGTAAACTTGGAAATTTAAGAAATAACCTAAGAGGAAATAATTTGGGTATACGTCTTCCTAATCAAATACCATATTGAATTGTATTAAATCCCTCATCAACTCGAAACTTAAGCGAATGAATTAAGCAAATTCTGATTAGGAATCTAACCTGGTACTTTCTTCTGTAGATATCAGCGGCCGTAGCATGAGACAGAAGAGTATTATGAGCAACAATGTAAGGCTCCGTCGCAGAGTCGCCGCTCCGACAAGTAAGATGGCGAAGAATCGAGCACCGGCCGGGCGCCTGGAGACCGAGATCATAGCCCTGAGTAGCAAACGTATGCGGCTCATTGAACGTAATCCAGTGCTTAACTCGATCGCCAAACTTCTGGAAACACGTCTCGGCAAAAACCGCAAAATCTTTTCTGCGATTACAAAATTGAAACCGATGAAGAAATCAAATTAAGACGAGATTAGGGTTAGGGTTAGGGTGGTTTATGGAGTTACATGATTTGGGGGCTGAGCCAGCCAGTGTACTTGTCTTCTAGGGTTTGAGGAAGATCCCAGTGGTAGAGAGTGACGTAGGGTTCGATTCCTGTAAATAGATTCAGAAACCATTGGAGATTTGAAAATGGAGAACGGAATTGATGACGAAGATGATGAAGATTTCCATACCGTTGGATAATAATGCGTTGATGAAATTGTTGTAATGATCGATTCCTGCTTCATTCATCGCTCCGGTTCCATCTTATGAATCGAAAACAAATCACAATTTAATTCTTTCAAGCTTGTAAACAAACTCCTTTTTAAAAAAATTAAAATAATAACAATGCTACTCGGACGTGAAATGAAAATGGATTAACACAAAATTAATTGCAGCACCAACCCTTTCTGTACAAATAAAAATAACAATGCTATTGATATAATTATTATAGTCATATTAAATTATTAAAAATGTAGCAAAAAATAGTATAATTCTATTCGCATCTTGTATGACCTGGTAACCATGAGGTTACAAGTTCAAATTCCCCTTCCACCGATATTGTTGTATAAAAAAAAATGCGGTTTATTTCATAGTTCCACATTGTGGTCAACAAAGAGAGCCTTAAGGAGAAAAATGCAATTTTAAGTTCTAAACTTTAAAAAATATATATATAAACTAAAATTGGTTATAAATTTTAAGTTAATATTAATGTAATTGGTTTACTAATGTTAATAACATATTTCTAAAAAAGTTAGATAAATATGATTATTTTTTAAGAAAACAAATTACAATATGATTTTTTTGTTTATAATATAAACATTCAAATTGTATATTTCAAAGTTTAGTTAAAATAAAACAAACTCAAAATTCTCATAATAAGATGTAACCAGTTTATATATTAAAATTCAACTCTTACCGACTAAAATATAATAAAATTTAAAATTCAAAATAATATTTTAACCTTATTTTCTTATATCATAAATTCTAACAAATTTTTTTTTGGTACTTTAAACAATATATTTAAAAGTGAGTCTATTTCTTTTGATGTATATGTTCACATAAACAACCAAGACATTAAAATGGGTCATAAATTTTAAGTTAATATTAATGAAATTGGTTTACTAATGTTAATAACACATTTCTAAAATTTCTAGATAAATATGATTATTTGTTTAAGAAAAATTAATAGGAAAAGTTATAATGATATTTTTAATTTAAACACTGAAATTGATTTAAAAGTTCAATCAAAATAAAACAAACTCAAAATTTTCATAACAAAATGAAATTAATTGAACTCTTAGAAACTAAAATAGAATAAAATTCAAAATCTAAAAATTAAAATAGTATTTTAACCCTTTTTTTTTATTTATATCTCAAATTTGGCGAAAATTATTTTTAGTACTTTAAATAAGAATGTGTTAGAAGTGATTCTATTTATTTTTAAGGTATATGTTCACATAAACATCAATGAAATTAAAATGGGTCATTTGCTCCTTTTTGTATGTTCACATAATAATTTAAACGCTTTATTAGGAAGAAAAAATAAAAATTGATTGTAGAGAAATCAGAATAAAACAAAAATTGGTTTTTAAAAAGAAATAATCAATGTAATTTTTAGGTTAAAGTTTGTAAGGGCCCATTTGATAAACATTTCATTTTTTATTTTTTGTTTCTAATTTTTTTTTTGGTTTTTGATGTTTTGTTTTGAAAAATAAAAACAGTCTATGTTTGATAACTCATTTCAGTTTTATGTTTTTAAAAACTAAAAACCAAAAAATATGTTTGATAACTGTTTTTTGT
>JBBMEF010028255.1:0-16491 GCA_037832685.1 Sicyos baderoa | reverse complement strand
ACCCACAGAAAAACCCAACCCAACCCAACCCTTGTATTTTGGGTTGGGTTGGTTCGGGTTTCTCGGGTTGTCGGGTTCGTGTGCACCCCTAGCCTGACCCACGCCCATTCGATCTTTTCACCCTGGTTATGCGGGTATATCTTGTAATATTAGTTGGTGTGTGTAAGCTGACTCCGATCATCACAAATATAAAAAAAAAAAAAAAATTATTTCATTATTTAGAATCATATTTAATGATGCCCCGAGGTCAATAAATAGAAATGATACTTAAGTGTGAGAACATGAGGTTCTACCTCAAAACCAATTGGTAATGAGGGGAGTAACTCATATCTTTTTTATATTGACGTTGGACTCTCCCACTTTCCAATGTGGGACATTTGTGAGATCCTAACATGCCCCCTCAAGACGGTGCCTCTTTTGGGCTCACCAATCTTGGGTCGGATCTCAATTTCATTTTATTTGACCGAATACCCGTTTGGGCTTTATGGGCTCTGATACCATGTGAGAGAACATGAGGTTCCACCTCAAAATCAATTGGTAATGATGAGAGTAACTCATATCTCTTTTATATTGACGTTGGACTCTCCCACTTTCCAATGTGAGACATTTGTGAGATCCTAACATTAAGTTATAGTGGAGAAATCATTTTTTTTAGTTTGGCAACAATTAATGGAAGTAATTTTAAACCTATGATCTTTTAATTGTGAATTTACATTTATACTAATTAAATTATATTTTTATTGGAGAAAAAATTCGGTCCTAATAACTCAAATTCTAGACACTATTACAAACATTTTAATACAATATTAGATAAGTAATTAAAGAAAATTATTATTTATCAGTGTTGGAACTATGATTTCAAAAAGAAAATGAGATTAAAAAGTAAAAAGACGAGAAAGGGTCACATTTTAAAAACCAAATACAAAAGCTAACCGTTCTGCAATTATACAAAAATAAAGAATATAAAAAAGCTAGACGTTGAAAAGAGCAGAATATAAACTAATGTGTATAATTCAAACTAACTAAAGATCCACACAAAACCCCAAAAATATGTACATATAAAATTAACAGGTAACTAAACAAATAGAAAACAACATGAATGAAATAAATAATTTTATCTTTTAAATCAAACAAAGTGAATATGATATATGAAATTTGTTATATATACCAAACCTTAAGGTCTTCTATTAAAATGATAGCACATCTTTATCAAAAATTCGTTTATACCAAAATTCTGAGTGATTGAACTCAATTAATATCTAGTGATTAAACTCAATCAGTTTGTTAAGTGATTTAGCTCAATTGATTAGTTATTGATTGAGTTCGATGAATTCAATCACTCAAAATTTTGGTATATATGCAATTATTTTTAGTTTTATGCTGCAATTTTTGTTATACATGAAAAATCTCGAATAATATAGGTTTTGTTTTTGGAAAAAACTATGAAGAAGTATCCTAATCTGGGGGGTCCCATTATTAAAACAACACCACCCTAAAAAAAATTTGGAAAAAAAAAACATTTGATAAATATATCTCAAAATAAGTACTTCATTCACTTTAAAATGGGTTACAATTAGTTAAACTTTTTTTTAATACATAATAATTACCTCCTTAAAATAAAAATTCTGCCGAGTCGTAAGATTTAAGTTTTTCTAGTTTGGTATCTGAACGACTTATCAATTTTCCTTTTTTTCTAGTTCATGATATTAAAGGTTGGGATTCAAACATATTTTGATCCTATGCAAATATTTTATGTCAATTTATTATTATTATTATTTTGAATTCCACAATAAAATGTATGAAAATTCAAATTCATAATTTTTTTAGGCCATGAACGCAGTTATATAAATTAAGTTATTGTTCTAGTCGACTAAACTAATAAAATTTCAACAAAAAAAAAGAAAAAAAGAAAAGAATGTAATATGATTTTGATTGTCCTCGAGATATGTGGTGCACTTAGTTAAAAGTTTAGGTTTTGAATGCGTTTCTTTCAAGATTCAAGATTCAAGTCTTTATCTTTCCATTGTATCATGGATTCATGGTTATGTTTTAGGGATGAATAAGTGATGACTTGAATATTAATGGATAGAAGTTCTGATTCTTGATCATAAAAAAAGAAAAAAAGAATTTGATTTTTACATCGATAAATTTTAATACTTTAATTTTTATTTAGAGTAGTAGCAGTAGGTAGGGTTTTGTGTCTCCACTCCATTTATTTTTTTTTAAGAAAATAAAATAATTTAATGCTTATCCTTACGAATTTATTCACTTTATTCATGTTATTTCATATGTCATAAACAAATTTTAAGGAATTTAATAATCCATAAATTTGTAAAGCTTAAACTTGGCTCTTTTTTCCCAAGAATATAATAATAATAATAATAATAATAATAATAATAATAATAATAATAATAATAATAATAATCCTCTCTCATGTACTTGCAACCAGAGGCGGTGGATCCCATTACTGGAAACAAAGAAACATAGCCGTTGGAGCGGTGATTCCATTTTATCCAAAAAAACCCAACTTTCTCTCTCCTCCAAACTCCATTTTTTGTTTTGGTCTTCAAGCAGTCAAACCAAACAGACATAAACAAACCTTGAGAAACCAAAAAAAAAAAAAAAAAACTAGCCGTTAAGGAATACAAAGAGCCTCTGGTCCCTTATTGCATCCCCCACCTGACATTACTGTTTCTCTCTGTTTTTTATTTCTTTCTCTTCTACAAAATCAAAACCCTTTCTTGCATTCTTTCACTTTCATCTTCTTTCACCATTTTCCTTCCCTTCTTCAGCTCTTTCATGGATCCAATCCAAACCCTATCTCATTCCAACTCTTGTTGGAGATACCCACTTTCAAATTTTGGGGCTTTGTTTAGTGAGGCTTCTGATTGGCTCTGTTTTTCAGGGATCAAGGAGAAAAAATTGAGTGTTTTGAGCAAGATCTCTCATGGGTTTGTGGTTTTGTTCCTTTTGGTGGTTTGTTTTGAGCCTGCTTTGAGCCAGGATTGGGATGGTGTGGTTGTGACTCAGGCTGATTTTCAATCCCTTCAGGCATTCAAGCAAGAGCTTGATGATCCTAAAGGGTTTTTGAAGAGTTGGAATGATAGTGGATTTGGGGCTTGTTCTGGTGGTTGGGCTGGGATTAAATGTGCTATGGGACAGGTTATTGTGATTCAGCTTCCATGGAAGGGATTGGGAGGTAAAATCACTGACAAGATTGGCCAACTTCAGGGTCTTAGGAAGCTGAGTTTACATGACAACTTGATTGGTGGATCAATCCCTTCTATGTTGGGGCTTCTTCCTAATCTTAGAGGGGTTCAGTTGTTCAACAATCGGTTTTCGGGTTCGATCCCGCCTTCCTTGGGGCTTTGTCCTCTGCTTCAAACTCTTCACATCAGCAACAATTTGCTCACTGGAACAATCCCTCCAAGTCTGGCCAACTCCACTAAGCTCTATTGGCTTAACTTGAGCTACAACTCGTTATCCGGTCCGATCCCGGCGAGTCTTCCTCGATCGGTGTCGCTTACTATCCTTGATCTTCAGCACAACAATCTCTCTGGCAGCATTCCTGACTCTTGGGGCGGCGATGCCACTGGCCGAAACAGGGTGTTTCAGCTCAAGTCTTTGACTCTTGATGACAATCTCCTCTCAGGTACTATACCCACTTCTTTGAGCAAGTTAAGTGAGCTTCAAGTGGTTTCTCTTAGCCACAATAGATTGATTGGTGGCATTCCTGAAGGAATTAGTAGGCTTTCTTTGCTCAAAACTTTGGATGTTTCTAATAACTTTCTTAATGGGAGTATGCCCCAAGGCTTTGATAGATTGAGAAATCTCTCTGTTCTCAATTTGAGTACAAACAGATTCAATGGTCAAATTCCTTCAACTTTAGGGAACATTTCAGCACTGACTCAACTTGATTTATCTCAGAACAACCTAACTGGAGAAATACCTCCTTCTCTTGCTGATTTACAAGCTCTTCAATCCTTAAATGTCTCTTACAATGACCTTTCGGGTTCGGTTCCTCCGACTCTAGCTAAAAAATTCAATGCAAGTTCCTTTGTTGGGAACATTCAGCTCTGTGGGTTTAGTGGTTCGACTCAGTGCCCGTCCCCGGCCCCTTCACAAGAAGCTCTCGCTCCTCCACCAGAAAGTTCAACATCTCGACATCGGAAGTTAACTACTAAAGATATAATCCTCATAGCAGCAGGAGCCCTCCTTCTAGTATTGGTTATCCTTGTGTTTGTACTGCTTTGCTGCTTGATTAGGAAAAGGACTGCTTCAAAAGGAAAAGATGGTGTGGCTGCAGAAGCCGGGGCTGCGAGTGCTGTGAAGGGCGTCCCTCCGACTGGCAGTGAAGTTGAAGCAGCAGGAGGGGATGTCGGAGGAAAGCTCGTCCATTTTGAGGGGCAAACGGTTTTCACAGCAGATGATCTTTTGTGTGCAACAGCAGAAATAATGGGAAAGAGTACTTATGGGACTGTTTACAAGGCCACATTGGAGGATGGAAATCAAGTTGCAGTTAAGAGATTGAGAGAAAAGATCATTAAGAGCCAGAAGGAATTTGAAGCAGAGGTCAACATACTTGGCAAGATCAGGCATCCAAATCTTCTAGCTTTAAGAGCTTATTACTTGGGACCTAAAGGAGAAAAGCTTCTTGTTTTCGATTACATGCCGAATGGGAGTCTCGCAGCGTTCCTGCACGGTAACTAAATACTAATTTCATACTTTGTTTTACATCTCTAAGGTAATGTATGTATTAGTATAAGCTCACTTACTATAACTTCTTTGAAATCTACAGCTCGTGGACCGGACACATCCATCGATTGGCCGACAAGAATGAAAATAGCGCAGGGTATGACTCGTGGTCTGTGTCACCTTCATGCGGACGAGAACAGCATCCATGGAAACCTAACATCCAGCAACCTTCTACTTGATGAGTACATAAATGCTAAGATAGCAGATTTTGGTCTATCAAGGTTGATGACTGCCGCTGCAAGCTCAAATGTGATAGCAACTGCAGGGGCACTCGGGTACCGAGCACCAGAGCTCTCGAAGTTGAAGAAGGCGAACACGAAAACCGACATTTACAGCCTTGGGGTGATCATATTGGAACTTCTCACCGGAAAGTCCCCCGGCGAAGCCATGAATGGAGGAGTTGATTTGCCACAATGGGTTGCATCCATTGTCAAAGAGGAGTGGACTAATGAAGTTTTCGATTTGGAGCTGATGAGAGATGCATCTACCATTGGAGATGAGCTGCTAAACACTCTGAAACTTGCTTTGCATTGTGTCGACCCTTCACCGTCGGCGAGACCGGAAGTTCAACAAGTTCTGCAACAACTGGAAGAGATTAGGCCAGAAACTGCTCCCAGTTCTGGAGATGATGGAGCTGGAGGAGGAGGAGTCCCTGCAACAAGTGAGTGAAAAAAGAGTTTTTTCTTCAAACTTGGCAGTGTGTAGAAGGATAGGATAGAAAGAGAGAGACTTCTTTGATTCTTTTAATTCTTTTAAGGTTGTTTTTTTTGTCTTAGATTTTTAATATTTTGAGTTGGCATCTTATGCAAAAACAGCATATATTTTAGTTTTTAAGACCAATTTGCTACTTTGATGAGCAAATGACTAGAATTCTAGTTTTTCACTTTGCAAGCATTGTGTTGTGTTGAAATAACAACAGTTCCTTTCCCTGTAAATTTCCAATCCCATTTGAGAACAGATTCTTCAGTAGATCAATTTGATCTTGGCCAGTGTAAATTTTTGCAGGTAGCATTTTTTTCTTCATAAACAACAAACCAACTTGACTCTATAATATTTCGTTACAAAAAAAAATTCGTAGAGAACTAATTCTTACCTAACATGGATTGAACTCACAACTTCTTACTTTTATTTTAGGGCATTTTTCACCATTGCAACCAAAATAATGGTATAACACAACATATTTCGAACTCAAAGATTCTTATACATGATCATCATTTACTGAACACGTACACCGAACCGCCTCGCTAAGTCTACAAGAACTACTCAATAATGCAAAATGTGTGTTTGTATACATCCTAGTAAAAACTAAAACCAAAATTTTCAGCTGTGATCTTTTCGATAACTTCTAGTTTCTTCTGCAAGATTCTCCCAAACATTTGCCATTTTCTCTGCATATCCCACCTGCCAAAAATGAACTTTAATTAAAGGTCGTTTGAATCAAGTTTTCAGTTGTGTAAATGTGGTAAAAAGAATCTAACCTGATTAAGGACAAAGCCTTTTAACATATGCGTGAAGTCGTCTTGCAACTCCCTATCGAGCCTCTCGAGCTCACTCCTGTTGTTTTCCTGCACCCAAATTATACTGATACTCAATATTTCATGCAGCTCTCTTCAACCAAAAGATTTCAAGAACCTGAATGCATCCATATCTAAATATGTATGTATTCAGTATTTGTAATACCATGCAATAGAATGCCTCAAAGTGTAATCAGGTGAATTCGCCTATCTATCGCATATACAGGAAAATGGGTCAAACAAGAGGTAAATTTACCTTGATCTGGTCATATTCTCTTACAGCACGAGTCTTGGCTTCCTCTGTAACACGCTCAGTATCTTTCAACTCTTCAATTTTCCGCAACCTCGACCTGTCTCCACCAAATATTTTGGACGAAGCAATCTCAAGCTTCTCAATCCTTGTATGCAAGGAAGATAAATCTGATGAAAGGGTCTGAACTGTCAATAGAGCACTTGCTCGGTCGGAAAATGCACCATTGGCAGCTAACATAACTCCGAGATAATCATGAAGCTTACCCTGCAATGTGTACATTAAAGAACAACGCAATTGATTATGTAAGTCTCCTTCAAGGACTTCATCGAAACAGGATGAAGAACTTATCAACTTAATAGTGTGCTTAATGCTTATCATTAAGATAGAGATTACTTGCCAGAACAGAGCAAGAGTTTCTCCTGAGAGCAATTTGGGTGCACCCCGGGTAGCACCCCCACCGTGATACCACCCAAGTGGCACATTTAGAGCCACACATCTCATCTTTTTTTTTTACTTATATTTATTATAAAAAAAAATTAAAAGAAAAAAGAAGATGTGTGGCTCTAAATGAAAGGTATCACGGTGGGGGTGCTACCCGGAGTGCACCCAAATTGCTCTCTTTCTAGAATTAATTTTTTTATATTTGTGAGTGTCCGACCTTGACAATTGTCCCGTCTCACCCTACAATATTTGATTGTCAAAACATCTTGTAGAAAATTGATTCCGAAGTAGGTGACCACCATGAATTGAGTTATCCAAAGTCTTCTTAACTACTAGATCAATACATGATAATTTGTAATTTAAGAATTTTCAAAATCACTCGGGCCCTATTTGATAACTATTTTGTTTTTAGTTTTTGGTTTTTGAAATTAATATTTACAACAACTAACTTAACTATCATGGAGTGGCTCAAGTGGTCAAAGAGAGCCTCTGGAGAGCTCAAGGTGATGAGTTCAATCTGTGGTGGTCACCTACCTAGTAATTAATTTCCTACGAGTTTCCTAACATCTCTTACTATGTGTTTTTTTTCTTTTCAAAAACCAAAAACCAAAAATCAATTGGTTATCAAACAGAGCCTAAATTATTCATTTTGAAACTATAATTAGTATTATTATTTTTTTATATCCATGAGTGTCTAGACCAGCTTATATACTATTTCAACAATCAACAAGTTTCTTAGCACTTACCAAATGCTTCACTGTTTGTGAATTTAGTTCTCTATACAATCTGCTAGCTTTAACAGTAGCAGTAGCTAAATTTTTCATCTCAGCAGCTCGTACTCTTTGAGACTCGAAAATAGCTTCTTCAGTCTCAAATTTGGAGAGCTTTACAAATGCTAACCCCAGTTCTCCCATTGTCTCTCCAATGTCTTGCTGAGCTTTCACAAGAGATTCAGCCTTCAAAACAATGGTAGCAAGCAAGTATAAGGAAATGAACCCCATTCAAATACTCATCCAAAAATTCAGTGCAATCAGCAATGTTCAAAACTAACCACAACTTAATCCTAAACTTCAATTTCTCAGCTTCTCAAAATGCTTCTATTGTTCCTAATCCTAACGCCACAAGATCGAAAATTCTCTAGTTTTTTTAACAATATAGAAATAAGTACACATGAACAGAGATTCATACCTGTTGAGACACATTGCTAAGTTGTTGATCAATGTCCATTAATTTCTCCTTCTTCTCCAAAAACTCCTTATCTTCCTCCACCACAATCGGCTTTGCCCCAACCCAATCGTTACTCATCGATTGCTTCAACTCCTTAAAGATTCTCCACAAATCTCTGCCCCCTTTTGCAGGCTTTACCACTTCCTGCAAATCCACCGCCGCTGCAGCCGATTCCCCAAATAGCTGTCTCGGCAGCTTCACCGCTCCATCGAGCATCCTCGAAGCTACATCCGTGCTTCTAACTAATGGCATTGACCCCTTTGCCTCCAAAAACATTCTCAACTCTTCACTTCTCCGAATTACTGGATGCAATGCTAATTTCCTCAAATAATTCTCCAATGCAACCCTCCTCTGCTCCACAAACTCCTGTTTCTGCATCATCTGGCTCTCCACCACGTTCTTATCCGGCCGCATCGGTATGAAAAATCCTCGGTACGAGTCTAGCAACCGATCAGACAATGCAACAACATCCTTGAACCGCCTCCGAACACCGAATTCGGAACCATTCCCTCCATACTCAGGAAGGTTCGTCCTCGTCATAATCAGATACGTGTAGTAACCGCCTCCACCCGGAACCAACGAATTGCTCACCTCATCCATTCTCTGCGGATCCGAAACCGAAATACTCAAAAACTCAGAGCTCAAACCGTTCGACGTAGAAGAAAAATCAGTACCACCATCGCGACCATTGGGCGATGAAGGCGAGAAAATCGCCTCAGCATAAGAAGGAGGCTCGAGAAACGAATCGAAACGCGAATTAGGGCTTCGAAAGTCTGAAAAAGACGGCGACGGATACGAAAGCAATGGATCATCGTCGTTAACCGTCGCCGGCCTACTCAATCGGCCGTTCCGGCCGGGAGGATCGTCAAGAACCACCTCATCCATTCTCTGCGGATCCGAAACCGAAATACTCAAAAACTCAGAGCTCAAACCGTTCGACGTAGAAGAAAAATCAGTACCACCATCGCGACCATTGGGCGATGAAGGCGAGAAAATCGCCTCAGCATAAGAAGGAGGCTCGAGAAACGAATCGAAACGCGAATTAGGGCTTCGAAAGTCTGAAAAAGACGGCGACGGAGACGAAAGCAATGGATCATCGTCGTAAACCGTCGCCGGCCGACTCAATCGGCCGTTCCGGCCGGGAGGATCGTCAAGAACCAAACTCTCCATTCCATCCTGATCTCCATGGCTCATCATCATATCGAATCGAACAAACAGAGAAGAATACAAAATCAAACGAAAAATTGCCCTAAATCAACGAAGATTCATCAAATTGGAAGGATTTGTGGCGCAAACGGTGGGTGATTGAAAGAAATTGGAAGAAGGATTCGAAAATTTTTATGCAAATTTTTGTAGTTCAATTTATAGACAGGTCAATAAAAATGAGAGCAATTTGGGTGCACTCCAGGTAGCACCCCACCACCGTGATCATTTAGAGCCACACATCTTTCTTTTTCTTTTAATTTTTTTTTTATAATAAATATAAAGTAAAAAAAAGAAAGATAAAATGTGTGGCACCAAATGTGCCACATAGGTGGTATCACGGTAGGGGTGCTACCCGGAATAATTACCCAAATTATTGTTTACTTAAATCTTTTTACCTCTTTTTATGTAAATTATTGTAATTAATTGGGCAATAGTTACCCAAATTCTTATTTTCTAGATCATTTAGTACTATTTTTTTCATGCCAATAAAAATGATAGTTGGACAACTTCAATATATTTTTATGATTGGGAGGTCACTAATTTGAATCTTTTTTCATTTCTTTAATTATAGTTAATTTTTAAAATTTTTTTAAAAAAAAAAATCGTAAAAGCCAATACTATAATCGGATTATGAGTATAATTTATTGACAATTGACATGTATGTATATTTTCAAGTTGGAGGTTCAAATACTCTCAATAATAATTCTAACTTTAATAATATCAATAATAATAAATCTAATTCTAAAGATAATACTGAACATAACCATAATAATAATATCCCGAACCAAAATCCTAATAATAATAACAATAACAATAATAATACATTACATTAAACATATGTACAATAAAAATTAATATTTTGAACCATAACTCTAATAATAATAGGGTGGCGTGTCTCCCACCAACGTCACCCACCATTTTAAATACTAGGGATATCTTTACCTTATTAGGATGGGATTCACAACCATTTGATTTATTAAGAAAAAAAAAAAAAAAAGAATAATGTAAACTTACAAAGATCGTAACAAGATCTTCAACAAATCTCAAGTTCCTTTAATTATTTTTTTTTTAAATGGGACTTACATCAAAATCTTCAACAAATCTCAAGTTCCTTTAATTTTTTTTAATTTTTTTTTTTTGTTGGTGGCGTGTCTCCCACCCACGCCACCAAAAATAAAAGCTTTGACACGTGGCAGCGACCGTCCTCTTCCCGTTACGTTTTCTTAGTTGCGTGGGTGGGAGACACGCGACGACCCTATTTTGCAATTACTTTGGATTCTCGATCCCATTTTACTATTTCTTTTCTATTTTGACCTTGCAAAAAATCCAAAATAGAATCCATTATCTATTAGAAAGAAGGGAAAATAATAATAAAGGAAGGCTTAAAATATGGTTGTTTATTTTGAAAATTTGTTATGCATACCGATTTTAGGATCCTCTATTAAAATTATAGCACATTTTTATCAAAAAATCGTTTATACCAAAATTTTGAATGATTGAACTCAATCGAACTCAATCAATTTATATTGAACTCAATCAGTTTGTTAAGTGATTGAGCTCAACTGATTGAATTCAATCACTAGTTATTAATTGAGTTCGATTGAGTTCAATTACTCAAAATTTTGGTATATGTGCAATTATTTTCAGTTTTGTACCATAGATATAATTTTTTAGGCAATTTTTGTTTTACATCAAAAATCCTCTTTATTATTTGAACTTTGAAAGTGTGTTTTCTTAAGATCTTAGGTTTAAGGAAGTTGTAAAATTAATTTCTTAGGTAATTCTTAATTTTACTTTTAATTTTACAATGTATTTTGGTGCTGTAGTCTAAGAAATTAATATTTCCACTTGTAAATTTTAACACTACATATCGAAATTAGGGGATCTTCTTTAAAGTTTCTTTTAGATTTATTTTTTCGTACCAAAATAATTTTTGGTTTGTTTTAAAGTTTTATTAGATGTATATAATTGGTCTTAATATATATAAGATGAACACATACGCTTCTTTAGTTTATTTTGTTTTTTGAGATAAAATAACAAACTTCATATACTTAATATATATATACACTTCTTAGTTTACTTTGTTTTTATAATAAACTTTAGAAGTTTAGCTTACTTTGATTACCTCTCTCTGTATAACTTGGCCCTTTCAAGAATAAGAAGGGAAAAAAAAGAGATTTCCTTTCTATTTAAAAATTAAAATTAATGGCTTCTTAATTTTTGAATTAGTAGCACATCAATTGGGTTAACTTTTTATAAGAAATTATTATTATTTTATGAACTTTTTACAATTATGGTGAGAGATTTCATAACCTTTCAAATAAATAGATATCATTAAACTACTATATTTTGGTGGCCTACTAAAAATTAAAATGATTAAAGAGAAAGAGAAAATTTACTAAAAACGTTAAGTAGGACTAGAAATTATTTTCCAATACATTAAATAAATGGAAATTTATTATTAAAAATTAAACTATGAATAACGTTTTGAATAAAAAAAAATCATGAACAATTTTTTAGAATAAATTTGTACATAACATAAAATTGGGGCAGATCAAGTAAAAATACGAAAAAATCTATGCATCAAATAATTTTACTCATACAACCATATACCAAATGATTTTACTCATACAACTAAAATCTTTAGTTAGCACACGTATAAATTTTTTTTTTCAGTGACACAAATAATCTTCAAATTACTACAACATATAATTTTCGATCAAAAGGCAAAATTGTATTAAAAAAAATCAAAAGGCAAAATTGATATACATAAAAAGAGCTGGAATGAAATATTTCTAAAAAATGTTAAATTTAAAATAGCAATAAAAAAGTTGCCACACCAAATTATCTAAAAAAATAAATTAAAATTATATTTTCAAAAAAATAAAATAAAAATAGAATTATTATTAAAATATTATTTTGATTCTTCCTATGTTATTAGACTATGTATAACACTGATTATATAATCGTAATGATTCTCCATCATCTCCCCTTCTTTATTTTTTGTACTTTGATTACTACATTGACTTTTTTATATGGTGGTCACCTACTTAGAAATTAATTTTAAATTAATACCTACGGGTTTCCTTGACATCTAAATATTGTAGGGTTAGAAGGTATGTCCTGTGACATTAATCGAGGTGCACTTATACACGCAAGCTGGCTCGGACAGTCATGGACATAAAAAAAAAAAGCTTCTTTCACAACCCAAATTGCCATATATTCAAACTTAAAAAAAAGAGGTCATGATACTATGCATTTGAATTTATATGTTAACATAGAAAGAGAGGTATTGGGCAAAAACTATGGGTTGGAGGATTGAAAACCAGGATACCAGCTGACCCAAATAGCAAAAATATATTTATGACTTCCAAGACATGACCTCAGTTACAACCAATCTTTATAAAATTAATTAATTGGTTTTCTTTACTAGGAATTCATATCCTTGTAATAAAATTTATCTAACCATTTATCAACTAAAATAAGTTTGATTTTAAAAAAGAATAACTAAAAAGGTTGTAGCCAAAAAAGAATAACTAAAAAGGTTGTAGCTTAGTGTAGATTTTCCATGTATGATAAAAAATAATAATTTAAAATAATAACTTTTTAGAAGAAATTTGTATCTAATAAAAAATTGGGCGAGTTTAATAAAAAGACGAAAAGACACATGTGTCGGATCATTTCAAATATTGTATTTATAATCTTCCATCAATATCACAAATCATTCTTAATGAATGTTACAAATAATCTTTGATCCGAATTGCCGATAATATTCAATTTTTACAGCAAATAGCCTTAAATCGAGAGACAAGGAATGACAATATTGAAATATGCCAAACGTGTCCAAAATTGTGTTGTAGACAAAATACTTTCTAAAAAATTAGTATTATACAACCAAAAAGTTGTCACCTACTCTAAATTCTGCGATTAAAAAATAACGAAAAAATAGAAGAAAAAATAAAGAAAAAAAAAACAATGAATAAACTGTTTGAGTTAAAATCCTTTCGGCCGGTTGAAATTATATAATATAAGATCGAAAATATTCGGTTGAAATTTAACAAACTAATATATATATATATATATTTCAATCGTGTAGCTTAGGATTTATGTCAACAACTAATTATGGTGTAACTTTAGCAAGAATTTAGGTTTTTTTTTTTTTTAGTTTAACAAAAGGAAAGATTGAATTCATGAAATTTTGGTTTATAGATATATTGATATCGTTGAGTTAAGCCACCATACAAGAATGTAAGAAATTAGAGAAGAATGACCAACAAACCTTATCTCAAAGACATAATTGCTCTTAAATAACATGAGTATTAAATATTGATTTTCAAGATCGAACTCAACTATGAAGTTGAAATAGATTAACCCCAAATAAGATAACTAACTGCCGTCTGATTACACTATTTTTGTTTAACAATATTTTTAAAAATAAATAATGGTAACATTTGGTGGCAGGTATGCCATAAGCGGGACTTGCCTGGTAAGTATTGCTCCATATAAAGTATCTTTTCACAAGGGTTACAAATCTCTTCACTCATTATTTCTATTTTTGTTTACCCATGTGCATACATGAATTAGATGTGGCATTTTTTATGTTTTTTTATAACAATATATGAGAAGTTGGGATTTAAAATTGTGTACTCTTCATCATGTCACGAGATATATCATATGACTCTACAATATTTGAATGTTATTAAAAAAATTCGTATGAAATTAATTTTTAGATAGATGGTCATCATAGATTAAATCTATCACTTTAAACATTCAAAAACTCTATTTGACCACTATACCATTCTATGATGGTTACATTTAAAAAATATATATTAAAAAAATAATTAAAAAAAAATCTTTTTTTTTTTTTTTTTATAATAATTAATCTACTTTTTCTCTTCTTTCTTGGTCATACTAGGGCTGCTTTAAGATTCGACGCTATTTTAAGTGGTTATGAAATTAACATTTTGTATGCATACAAATTTGATATATGTCCTATTTTGTTTATGAAAAATATATAGGATATCAAATCTTATATATATAGGTGACTATTATAAATTGATAAGCTCCTAATTCTCATTTTCTAGTATTTCAAAGTGTGAGATTAAACTATCTAGCCTTCACCATTAAAGAAAGACTTTTTCCTTATACCGGAAGTAACTATCAACCTTTATTTTCATTTTTTTAGTTTGTAAATTAATAATATAAATCTCGAACCTGAACCTTAAGAGAACTCTCGATTTATTGAGGACGAAAAACTCTCGATTACATGCGATATAATTTGTCTATATGTTGAGCTAGAAAACTAGATCCCTTCCCCTTTTTATTTATTACTCCTCTACTTGGAGGAACTTCAACTTGTGTGTTGTGGTCCAACTCGTGGGTGTGGCCTATTTGGTTTAGTTCAACCGTCATGGTTGGGAACTCAGAAAGAAGATATTTTCCATCCCAAATGTATTAATTCTAATTTTACATAATTCTAACAAATTTAAAATTTAGAGGGTGCTAATAAAACTCTTATTTTGTATAATAGTCTTTCTGTATAAAAAGAGAGTTTGTAATGATTAATATATCCATTTAGAATCATAATTGTAAAGTTGAGTATTATTAATTACTCAGAGTGTAATGGTTAGTTGAGTATTATTGTTAAGAGTATAAAAACGACTCTCAACTGTTAATTTAATGATTGCAAAAGTAAGAATTAAATCATCCATCATTAAAATTATAATAAATATAAAAACGACCCTAATTATGTCAATCACTCACCATCCTTTTTAGAGGTACTATAAAAAAATAGTCAAGCAAACAAAATACATAAAATCTTCATTAATCAATTAATTAACCAGTTATATTTACATTAAAATAAGAGTGAAAAACATTACGAAATGAGTTTTTTTGGGACTATGAAATGAGAGTTTGAAACTAGGAAAATGGTTGGTTAAGGTCCGTTTGATAATCATTTGGTTTCTTGTTTTTGGTTTTTCAAATTTAAGTTTATTCTCTCTCAAATTTCCTACCATGTGCTCCATCATTCCTACCATTTATCCATCTTTAGAAAGTAGGAGAATATTAACCAACTTTTAAAAATAAAAACAAACTTTGGGTAGCTATTTTTATTTATTTATTTATTTTTTTTAAAGTTGGTTGGTCTTCCCCTACTTTCTTAAAGAAATATGTATACATGGTAGAAAAGATGAAACAAATTGTAAGAAATTATAAAGAAAATAGACTTAAATTTTAAAAACAAAAAACAAGATACCAAATGGTTATCAAACGGGGCCTAAATATACAACTTCAGAGAAATTAAATAGCAGTATATAGTTTTTATGTTGAGAAAATACCATAATATACAGTTCATCCAATCACTTGTTCATTATTAATTTCCACTGTTGAAGTTAAAGTGTTGGGGAGACAAATTCTGATATAAATCAAAGTTGACATTGATATCTCAAAACTTGAAACTCTTGTCATTCATCAGATTTATTTTATATATATCAACTTGGATCCTACCTAACATAAGTTTTTTCTTTTTTTTTTTTGGTGCACGTAAGATTCAAGTTGAGGATCGTATGTCGTAGAAATAAAGGGACCTCATAATTTTTATTACATAGTGTTAGGGGCAATGATAAATTTATAATCGACTAGTTGTAAGGTAAAATATCATATATGGTTGCTCGCTTCCGAAGTCCTAAGCAAGAGATCTCATATTATCTTAAAATTTTCAAATTAATTTTTAATTTCGTAACATTGAAATCAAATTTACTAGATCCAAACCTAATAAAAATTGACAAATTATGAACTCTCGTAAAAAAATGCACTAATAAAAGATCTCGAATAGTAGGAAATGGAATGACAAAGCTCAATTAAAAAAGTAGAACATAGAGAGATTAGTTAATGGAAAGTATAGCTTACTTCGTTTGCTAAGGGTCCGTTTGGTAACACTCTCGTTTCTTTTTTCTTGTTTCTTAGTTCTTGTTTCTTGTTTCTTTACTTTTCAAAATAAGAAACAAGAATGTGTTTAGTAACCGTTTCTGTTTCTTGTTTCTTAAAAAAAACAAGAAACAGAAACAAACTTGTTTGGTAACCATTTCTTGTTTC
>JBBMEF010028234.1:0-16494 GCA_037832685.1 Sicyos baderoa | reverse complement strand
ATTTTTATATTTAAATAAAAACTTCAATCATTCTCTTTTCATCACATCAAACATAATTTTATCTTTTCTTTTCTTCCTTCCAAACATAAACTTATTTCACTTATCTTCTCTTCTTATCCCAATTCATCCTCTCACAGCCAAACATGCCCAAAGAGTATAACAACTGTCACCTCGAGCCCGGCCCATATTTTGTATTGTGATTTTAAATTACAAATCCAGTCCTTAAATTTTCTACAAAGTTATGTATAGTTTCTATAGATATTATAAACATTATAATAAGTTGTAGGATTTTGGAAAACCTTTATTTCTATCGTAACTAATATTTATTTTCTAGAGGGGAGGATTTGAATTATGTTGACGAATTTCTAACTCTTTCAAAACTATAAAGATAGAAGTAATAATTAAGTTTGAAAAAAAACAAGCATCCATTCCCAAAACTTGATACTAATTGATTAGAACACAAACACACTAAAAGCAAGAATTCCATAAACTGCAATAAAATTAGAAAGTAGAAACTCAAAATATGTATATGATAAGAAAGAAAGGAAAAAAGAGAAGCAAAAGTCAAGGAAAAATGGAAGAGAAAAGGGGGGAGAGAGAGATACGATCATAAGTACTACGCAGCCAGAGAGAAGAAAAAAGAGAGAGATAATGAATGAAAAGATGTATAGTAATAATAACAAAAAAAGAAAAAAAGAAAAAAAGAAAAAAAGAAAAAGAAAAATGCATGCATGGAGCAGGAAAAAGTAGTTTAAAAAAAAAAAAAAGAGACAGAAAGGGCATGCACATAATAATGAATGAATAGTAGAGAAGTTTACAAACAACAATTTTTTTTTTTTTTTTTGATATCCGTGACTATTCAAGACAGTTTAAGATAACTCTACGATATTTGGATATCAAGATTATTAGTAAAAAATTAGTTTATAAGTAGATAACTATCGTACATTAAACTTATGATCTCTTAATTAGAGTCTCGTTTGAGGAGTTAATATATGGTGTTTGGTAGTTGGTCTGGAAAGGGGAAAAAAGGAAACATAAATCCTGTGGGAGTGGTCCCTTTGAACACACATGCTGACACAATGGGCTAAAACCCTGCGTTCAAAGTGTTACTACTAGTAGTGCTACTCTTACTTAGACTCACTCTCACTGACCAAACTGATCAAAATTAAAATAAAAAATAATATTTTATTTATTTTTCTCTGGAATTGTAAACCCTAAAGCCATCAACAGTAGAATCTGGGCACTGCCACTGAACCCCCTTTGTCAGCCATATTGTCTCTGCCTGTCTATGTATCTCTGCACTCACTGCTCCTCATCACTTAGACCATCTTCCATCAAACCCCCCCTCCCCCCTTCTTTTAAATCTCACTTATCTACCCTTTTCAAATAATACCAAAATCTTTCTATATGCTTTTTCTTTTTTACTTTTTCATATTCATTTTTGTAATAACATTTTTTAAGATTATGATTTAAGTTTTCAAATTTCAAATCACCCTCAATCTCAATCAAATCTATCCATAAATGTAGTAAATATACCAATATTCCACATAAATTTGTGATTTTTGCAACACTTTTGAAAATTATGATTTCAATTTTCAATTTTAAAGTTTAAGAGGGTATATATATATATATATATATATATGCACCCTCAATAAAATTGTTTTCTCTCCATTTGTGAACATAATAAATATACAGTTATTGAACCACATAAATGTGTGAGTTGATTATTATTATTATTTACTTTTCGATTGTCGTAACACTTTCTATTCATCACCCTTTATCCATAGCATTTTATAGAAAATATAGTAGGGGGGAGAAAACCCTCTTAAACTTTAAAAATGAGTGTGATTACATTACATGGGACCTTGGATTTCATTTTATTGTTTGTCTTCATCTTCTCCCACTTTTCTCCCTCTCTCTCTCTCTCTTCTCACTCTCTGTCAGTCTTCCTTTTTCTTCCTCTCTCTAAAACCCTTTCAAATTGAAGGAAATTGTTCACAGGTAGACTGACACTGTCAATTTTGTATTTTACCATATAAATTTATGTGTGCTCCACATTTACTAGAGTGTAGTTTGAAAAAAAGAAGAAGGAAGATATGCATATGTGTACATGAAAGATTCTAGGACATGAGATATAGATTTAATTTAACCAATTTTGGGTGGTTTGAACTTTGGAAGGAGTGAAGAAAAAACAATGAGAGAGAGATTGAAGGATTGCTTTTCTTCTAATGGAAAGTTGATGGAAATTTCTTCAACATAAAAAAAGAAAAGTTGTTCAAAAGCCATGCATATATGGGACAAAAATAGTTAATAAACAAAATGAACTTGAGATATTTTTAGTTCAATTTATATTTATGGAAAAAGAATCAAAGGTTGATGTGTTAATTTTTCCTTTTGAATTTCAATATTTTTCAAACCTCAACAGAAACATACAAAGAACAACTACTTAGGAATTAATCCCAGGGTGGCCTAAACATGGGTAGCCCCATGGAGTAACCCAATTGGTCATATAGGATCTTGGGGTGCATAAGGTGATGAGTTCAAATCTTATGGTGTCCACCTACCTATGAATTAATTTCATATATCTCTACGGGTATCCTTGAAGTCACGGACATTAAAAAAAAAAAAAAAACATACAAAGAACAACACAAAGTCAAGAGATTGGAACTAGTAGAGCTAATCAAAATTAATTAACAGTTAGGGGAATTACAAAAAAAAAACTAAAGTACTATTAATTAAGATGCACGAAAATCACTAAAAAAAAGCTAATGATAAATTGACCAGCCTTGAGGTGGATTTACATGTTGATCATGATGATCATCACGATCGTCCCAATCATCATCATCATTATCATCATCGTCTTCGACCTCACAAACTTGAACAGTATGAGGTGCATGGCCATCCCCAAAGGCTCTAACATGGTCTTTAAGGGATCTTTTGTGCTTGAAATCAGAGCCACAAATGCAAAACCAAAGCTTTCCACAATTCTTCTCATGAGTCCTCCAATCCCCTCTGACTGCAAAGGGCTTCCCACATTTCCTACAAGTGAAGGGCTTAGCCCCATGCTTTCTCTTGTAATGGGTCTGAAGGGTCCTAAAGTCTTTGAGGGGCCTTGACCTGGGGTGGTCTATGTGGTTCTTGCAGCCCTCTGCACAGCAATAGCATGGAAGCCTAAGCATTGATGATGCTGGCTTTGATCCTCTTAGTGACTCTGGCCCCTTTCTGTACTGTGATCCATGCCCCCACATGTGCATCTGTTTTTTGTTTTTCAAAAACTCAATACCTTACTTATTTTTCAAAAACACAATTCTTCTCATCCTTAATTTTACTGTCAATTTTATTTCTCTATTTGTATAGCTTTTGAAAATATCAATTTGGAAGTGGGATTTCCCCCCTTCTGAAACTTCAAAATTAACTTGAATAATACATTATGTGAAAGTTGAGTTAAGTTGAGAGATTTCACAAACTTGATAACCATTTTTTATTCTTTGAAATTCGTGAAAAAAAAGGAGAAAAATACGTTTTTTAATCTCTTAAGTTTGTAATCTAATTTCTATTTCATCCTATATTTCAAAATCAAATCGTGATTCAGTCATTTTTTGTCTTTCATGTTTTTTAAATTTAATTTTCTTTTTAAATACATTCACGAAAAAGATAAAATAATATTTTTTTTATTAGAATTTACAATTAGAAGACGTATAAAAAAGTTAAAATTAATCAAATCATCAATTGAATAAAATTAGGTTATACAAGTAAAAATTTTGTTTTAAAAAGTTCAAATTTAAAATATAGAATCGAAATTGCGTAATAAAAAAAAGCATAATTATTAATTTTTGTTAAAAGGGGGAGAAATTAAAAAACCTGCATGTTGTTGTATCGGTTGAAGGTTTTAGTGCAGACGGAGCAGGAGAACTGGGTGGGACCGACGAGGATTTGGGCAGGCGTAGGGATCCAGTAGTGTGGGTCAACCGGCCGGAGTGCGGCGGCGGTGGCGGAATTAGGAAGGGCAATGTGCATGGCGACGGTGACAGCCGAGGAAGAAACAGGCGCCGTAGGATGATGTTGATTTTGATGATTAGGATGATTAGGGGGTTGTTTGGAAACGGAGTAGCGCGGGCGCTGTTGCCGTTGTTGGCCCGGAGGAGAAAGGGAAAGGAAAATGGAGTCTTCGCCTCCTTCGTCATCAGCCTGATCCAAACAGCCGCTCTCGCTTGATGAAATGCAAGTCAAGTTGGAGCTAATTTGCATGTTTTCTGATTTTAAAACACAGATTTTGTGGTGTAGGAGAAATAGAGAGAGAGAGAGAGAGAAATAGAGTGGGGAAGGGGAAGGGGAAGGGAGGAAAGTAGAGGCAATAAATAAACAAATGGATTAAATGTGGGAATGATATAACACACAACATTACTTTGTAACTAGGTTTTGGTTCTGCATCCTTAAGTACTAATTAAAAACATGACTTAATTTTTATAGCCTTATATAAAACAATAGAAAACAAAATAAGAAAAATTCATGTCTAGGTTTTTTCTTCTTCCTATATATGTGTGATTGTCCAGATTAGCTTGCACGTACCTCGTCTAATGTCATATATATAAGTATGAAATAAAATTATAGACTAAATTTTAAAAACAAAAATCAAATTGTAAGCTCTTGTAGCTCAGTTGGTTAGAGCACCCGTTTAGTAAGCAGAAGGTTTTGAGTTCAACTCTCAACGAGAACATTCTCTTTTTCTTTTTAGAAAAAAAAAAAAAAAAAACCAATATGAGATAGTTATCAACAATTTAAAAACATTTCTTACTTTGAAATTTAGACTTACCTACAAATTACAATATGGTGTGTACCCTAAAATAAAATCTTAAATACAAATTTATACAAATATATATATATATATATATAAAAGAAATAAAGGACATTTGGAAAACAGTAGAATGGAAGGGCGTGGGTCACTCTCTCCCACTTTTGTTATTAAAGGCCATATTCATCTATTTCTTTCTTTCTTTCTTTTCTCCGCCTTTCACCCCTTTGTTTTCATTCTCAAATATCATCCTACCAATTTTCTACTCTTCTTTACCATCGTCAACCCAATCTATAATTGTCTAACTTTATAATATTTGATTATCAAATTTCTTTTTTTATCACTACATAAATTCACAATAAATTAATATATATTCTTTTCGATAATCTTAAAATTAGTCTAATCATAATAATTTTAGTTCTAAAAGAGTTAACAATGAGTACCAATTTAATTGCCTCTCAAGTTGATATCAAACTAATATCATCCGTAGCATTTTTTTTAAAGCTCTTTTTTGGTGCGTACGGAAAGAACTTAATGCCCGAATTTTTTAAGGTAAACAATAAACAATAGGTATAAAGCGCCAAAATCTTCCTTCTCTAGAAACTATGATATTGCATTGATTACTAATTTAAACTAACTAGTTGATCTCATTTAATCTTGAATTCTCCTTACATGCTTCTTGCATATTATTCTTCGCTGATCAGATCTTCGTATCATTTCACAATTTTTTTTTTTTTAAAAAAAAAAAAAAAAAAAAAAAAAAAAAAAAAGTTTTAGGTTTTTGTTTAAAGTAAACCATCATTGAATTTATGATGATCATTTACTTTTTTTTTTTTTTTAAGTTTTGCCAATTTTTTTGAAAACCAAATATTATAGTTAGTCAATTTATCTCGTGAAAATAGTTGTTTAATACACGTAAAGTGTCATGTACACTGACCAATGTGAAAAGAATATATGATATTTTAACCTTGATGCCTATGTGTGTTTGTGATTTTATTTTTGTAGGTAATGCTCTTCCTAATTTTAGAATTTATAACTTTTTTTCTTTGTTTGTAGGTTACCGTTAGGTGGTATCCTCATTCATCTAGAGCTCACATGCACTAAAGACTCTACTTTTTCCTCCTCCTTCATCCTGTTTTAACTTAAATTAGTACCGCAATACACAACACACAAGGACTTGAACATTTTTATAGCTAGAGATCACTTATTTGAAAAAGAAACAAAAGTAGTTCTTTAAAAAAACAATTTTTTTTAGTCTAAGATTATTTCAACTTTCTTTATAAGGGTGTTTGTTTGTTTATTTTATTGGGTACTACCACCGTAAAATTGAATTGGATTATAAGTAATAAATCAAGGCCAACACACCACCGATCATTTTAGTAAATTTAGTTAGTTTTAAATTTGAATTGGCTTTGGAAGCAATTCTTCAAAATTTAGTTAGTTTTAAATTTGAGTTTCTATTTATTTTTTAAACTTGGAGAGTAACGGAAGCTGCGCGTATTAAAAAACTTCCACGAATATTTGTAGAAGAATAAGAAGGCGCTTTGCGGTTGATGTTAATTGGATGAGGCACATTTGTACAAAGTCAGAAAAAGGCTTAAGGAATTGGAGATATTTTTTTTAGATGTATAACAATTAGGGGATGTGAGTATTAGATTTCATGGCATATTGATCATTAAGTATACACTAATCTTGCTGAAGTTGATAAGGATGACAACGTTATTTAATTTTTTTTTTTTTTTTTATAAAATATAAAAAACGTAATGGGTAACTAGGTCATTGGAGGATGCTCTATTTAGGGACATCTTAAAAATCCACGTTCATAAGGATAGTTAAATATCTCTCAATTAGGCATCTTAAGATACTTTATTATTTATGATTACCTCAAAATGAATGAAATAATCTAGATGCTTTTCTATGAGATACCTTGGATCCACAAAGTGAACGATCCCTTTGATTTTTGTAATATTCATCTGAATTCTAAGTTCTAATGCTCCCAAACCTAACCCTAAGTATTAAACTCAAATATTAAATACTAATTCCAAAATACTGAACTCTCTAAATACTCTAACTAAATACTAACTCTAAAATACTTCTTTTTTTTAGATTACAATAATTAAGAATTAAGGATTCGAACCTAAGACCCCTTAGTCATTACATGTACATTGATGTGTCTCAACTATTACTCTGGTTAACACTAAACCCTAAAATACTAAACTTTAAACAATAAACAAATGTTTCTAGTAATTGGAAGACAGTTACTAACATCGATGAGCTTGTAAACTTAGTAAAAGTTGTAGGCAGCATGCTTTTTAATTTTTAGAAATGAATCTAGCATTTCTTTTGATAAAGTCTAGTGTGGTTTGTGTGGTCCTTCACCTATTCATCTTGTCAAACAATTTAAATGCTTCACTATCCTATGCTAGCTTTTTTTTTATGGTTATTCTAGATACACTTTGGCCCTTTCTTCTAAAACAAATTAAATCATTATTATTTGAATGTTTCTCAAAGTTCTATAAGTTAGTTTAAATTAGTTTTAAAAGTAAGATCAAAGTCTTTCAAATAGATGGTGGAGGAGGATTGCCTAATTTAGACTAAAACTACTCATGGATTAAAAAGGAAGAGAGGAACATATATTTTACACATAACCCGAGGTAAATAATTTGGCTATTTTCTTCCAATGTAAACTTCCTCTCAAGTATTAGGTTCATAGTTTATGTTGATTACCACTTATTAGATTACTAGTGTTGAGAACACGTGCAAAGTGAATAAAAAATAACTAATAAAGAATTGTCATTCGATTTGGAAGCCAGCTTCACTTTTCTCAAGTGAAATATCTTAATTGTTGCAGTTCCCATTCGAACCAAAAAAAATTAAAAAAAAAAAATCGATAAATTGAAGCGAGTGTTGAGATATGATTTGAACTATGGATATTAATTAGTTTTAAAATTGAGGTGTATTTAATATGACATTAGAATTTATTAAATTCAAACGGATATTCGGTCATTTTAATTAAAAATTGTCTGATAGTCTAGAACAGACCATGCAAAGAAGACAAAACAAGAAACCAACATAGAAAACAAAATTATTAGACAATATGAAGTTTCACCTCAAAATCAATTAATAACGTATGGGGTAACTTAAAAAAAAAAAAAATCAAGCATCAAACATGCTATGAATTTAGTTTTATTACTCTCGGCATATCCTCAACTAAATTCATAATGTCTCTAAGAAAGTTGGAACATGGTCTTTCTTCGCTTGCATCAAGTTCGAAGGTACGATTTCGACGTAACTACATCTACTCCTAGGATAGAAACGATAAATAAAACCCATGCATTAAAAAACTATAAACTCGGATTTCATACAAGCTAAAATGAACAAAAATTTCAAAATTGTATTTATCATAAATACCAAGTCCAAGCCCAAAGTTGGCATCCCTAACCTAGAGAAAGAAATGAGAAATAGAGTCTACTTAATAATAGAAAAATAGAGAGCCAAAAAAAAATGGAGAAAACCAACATTTAGGCTTACCATGAAACTCCTCTTTGGTAGTGAGCCTCCCTTGTCTATTTATTCATTCACTTCCTTCAATGAATACATAGAGTAACCATTTTCTCTTCCTCTGTCTTTTTGTTAGTCTTTCTTCTTCATGCACGTCTTAAGCAACTATTTCAAAAAGAAGAATGAAAATGGTTATGTAGTGATCGATCTCCTCATACTTATTATTTATTATATCTATAATTATTATTTTCATTCAAAACACAAGTAACGGTTTCTTTATAATAATTTCCTTCACCCTAGATATAGATAATTATTTTAAGTTTTCTTTGTTACGATTTATTGCCCTACAAAGATGAAAGAGAATATTTTAGGTGATGACTTGACATCATTTATATTTTGAAATCTATCCATGTAACTGAATTTGAGCTTCTTTTTTTGTCTATCTTTTGGAGTTAGAGTTACAACCAAATATAACTGATATAGGTAGGCTTCAAAATATGCAAATCACCTAAACTACTCCCCCGGGTGAAATAGTAGGGTGCGACATTGGATTTGATTGGACATGGCCAAAACTAAGACTTATAATAAATTTTTAAAAAATAATAATAAATGATTAAATAAAAAACTTTACTTGGTCATGGTGTATGAACATCCCATCAATGTCCTTTAGACAATCTGCACCAAAAGTATTGGCAAAGGGGTTTTAGAAGAGGGTACAAGGTTTCCCCAAACATCCTTGCTGTCTTCCCTATTTGCCAAGCAGTGCTTTTCATGCTTTCTTTGCACCATACGAAAAATATGCTACAAACACCTCTTTACTACAACTTAGAAACACTGTATTGAATGTTTTTTTTTTTTTTTTTTTTTTTGAATAAAAACACTTATAAACCAAAAAAAAGAAGTCAAAATTTAATAATTGCTCGTGTGGAGTAATATTAATTGACTTAAATTTAATCATTGATTGAAGTATATTAATTGAAGAACCTACCTAAACAAATGTCAAATCATCACATAATTTTCTAAATGTACGAAACCTTAATAGGAAACATGGTTTTCTTTTCATGACCAATTCATGGTTTTTTCGTACGTTGTGTTGAATAGAAATTAGTAAACGGCCGGTGTAGTCTTTTTCTTCACATATGCCGTTTGCTTTGCAGTTAAAATAAACAGACATATTCTGTCCATCTTTTCTTTGAAGTTGACTTCCAAATAGGATTCTTACGCAAAATCCAATCAAAATAATTTTTAATAATAATAATAATAATAATAATATATTAAACTAAACAAGAGTCAGTAATTATTAGATTATTAGGGTTGTTAGAACCGTTAGGATAGTTAAGGTTTAAGAGATATTTTACTCTTTTAAGATTTGATTTTCTATATAAATATTATCCCACAAAAGATAAATTTTAAGCGATTTTTTCATCATTTATTAATTTAATAGTACTCATTCAAAATACCAATAGGTTTTGATTTTAAATGACAGTTGAAAACCATGATTTCTTAGTCATGAAAAGAAAAGAAAAAAAGAAAAAAGAAAGGTCATGTGGCAATAAATTGAATCTTATTCTTATTTTAATTTTGAAATTATTCACCAACATTAATTTAACTTAACTAAGATGATGCATGACTTGATAACTAAGATGTTAAATATTCAAGTATTTAATCTAGATATAGTTGTATTAATAAAATGAAATTATTGAGCATTATTGCCCCTCAAAAATGTAGAAAAAGGCAAGTGTGGTAAGGCATGGGGATGGTTTGTGATTTTTAGTGTATGTGTGAATTCAAAGTAAGAAAGGTGAAGAAAAATTTGCCAAATTCATACTTTAATATTATAAAAGGAAACTTTGGGAAACCAACAATGCCTTATCAGATTTCATTGTCTCCTCCAATGATATGTCATATCATATACACCACTCCATTTCATTCACTGTTATACAAACCTTTTAAGTAGTACTTAAACTCACATGCAAAACACATACTCTATGATCTACACTATTTTTAAACTTTGAATTGGCTTTTGATATTTATTTCTTTTCTTAGTTCAACAACATTTTAAGATATGTAGATTTGAATTTCTAGAATAGGTCTGTTAAGACAGTTTCGTAGGCAGTATGATAAACACAAATTTGGAAATAAAGGATTCAGCAAAAATAGGATCGTACGTCATATTTTCAGTTGTATGTTTGGTAGCAGATACAAAAGTTGAATTATATACTAAAATTAAACTGTTAAACTGATTGAATAGCATGTATATTTGGTGTAAGCAATCATACTAAAATGAAACTGTTAAAGTGATTGAATCTGATGTACATTGGATGTATGTGCTAGATAGATATGTTACTCACCGGTGAATTGTATAATGTTTAAGGGGTGGTCAAAATTTCAGCTCCCGTTGTAGTTATCAAAATAGTGTGCTCAAACTGAGCCGCTGGACTGCCATCGGCTGTTAAGGTAGTCCACTTGTCTCGCCATGTTACGCACTCGATGCCTCCCATTGTAAGAATCGGTTCTGCAATCAACCAATTCAAACCATGAATGAATATGAAGGTCAAATCCAATGGTAAGTGCTCGAATTTGTGTTTTGAACTTCTAGAAGGATACTTGGAGAGCTCGAATAGCCACATTCTCTATCATAGATCACACAATTATTATTCCCGACTAGAACCAACAATATATGTCACACATCAACCATCATGGAGTAGTCTAGTGGTCAAGACTCAAGAGGGTTCTTAGGAAACTAAAAAGTGAAGGGTCCTATCCGTTGTGGCCACCTACTTGAGAATTAATTTCCTACAGGTTTCCTTGAATACCAGGCAATAAATTTCATAACAATAGTCGAGATGCACGCAAACTGAATGGGAAAAAATCACACGTATTCATCACTTGAACAGAGCTCTACTAAAATTACTTTCACCTACAAACATCAAATGTAATGTATTCATTCTGTTGATTGGCATTCCAGTGAAAAAATCATTTCTCCTTCTATCCTGATTAATTCAATGTAGAACAACAAATTTATCCTTCGTCTAACAAACAAATAGATCTTCAATTAGATGCTAAAAAAGATAACAGCTTATAAAATAGCATGTACACAAAGGCAGCAAAACTGATTTAAAAGCAACAAGGTCAAGCACTCACCAATTGTAAAAGTTTGACCTTCAACCATATGACCAGGTTCCTCATTGCCTAGCCAAACCAAACCAAACAAAACCAAATAAGAATTGAGTTACAAAAAACAGACTGACAAATGGGTAAGATACAGCAAGAGGATAAAGAGTAGACCCCTTACGATGGTGATATATAAGTGGTTCAGAATGAAATACAGTTCCCACACCATGCCCAACAAAACCTTCCACCACCCCATAGCCATATTTTTCAGCATGCTCACTGGTAATAGATGATTAAGAAGTTAGGAACATTGTAGAGAAACAGCAAACTTTCATTGTAGCACAGGATAAAATTAACTAATCAAGGACTCCCCTATCATTAAAGACAAGGAACAAATTTGTGGCTTAATGAGGTGGGACCTATCTTTAAAGAGCTATGATTCCAGAGCAACTGGGGTTTATCAAGATTGACCGAGGGTCTCCAAGCCTCTGCCAACGAGTTCCTTTAACTATTCAATATTGATACAATTGTTTCAATTATATTGCTGGTTTTATTGAAGAGCAATACTTAAGTAAGGGTGGATAAGTATCTGTATTTTGTTTTGGTTTTTTGCTTTTCTTTAAGGAATTTGTCAAGTAAAAGAACCACAAAATAGGGATGGGATAGGGATTGGCCAACCATCATTGGGAAAATAGTTTCACCCATAAAACAAATTAAGGTTACATGAAATACCTGATTCTCTTTCCAATTTCCTTAAAGCTAGCACCATCCTTGCATACAGCAATACCTCTCTCGAGACATTCCTCAGTAACCTGAGAAACAACAAAAGAAAATAAATGATAAAGAGGAAAAAAAGAAGTAACATAAAATGAAATACAAGGATTAGAATAGAATTGAAATTAGTACTATATATATATTTTTAAAAAGAAAGGAACTAGTAAACAATTTAAACAAAGAGAACCATTATATATTTTCCTTTTTTCTAAACAAAAAACAGAGAGGTGATTAATGAGGAACGTCTTGAGACCGAGGGTCGATGGCGCAGTTGGTTATCTTATTTAGTGTTAATCCATTTCAACTCTCCAGTCACAAGTTCTAGCCTGAAAATCAGTATTTGGCTCTATGTGGGTTGGTTGGTCCCCCTCTCCAAATTTATATTATGGAAAAAAAAACGAGGAACGTCCTGAACTTTCAAGGGATGAGCCTAAAAAAGAAGTGGGCCAAGTGGCAAAGGAGAAGCATAAAGTAATTTCACTACCAAGACTTTGAACAATCTTTTTTTTATGACAAAGAGCTTAAAGGGAATGGTTTCAAACTTTGATTCATGGTGGTTGACTTACTTGGGATTTGACATTCTACGTGTTTCTGGCAACCAAATGTAGTAAGATTGAGTGATTATCTCGTGAGATTTAGTCGAAGTGCATACAAGTAGACTAGAATACTAACAAATATTTATATATATATATACAAAAGAGAATATAAAAAACAGCTCAATAAACCGAATCACTGCCTATAAAAAATTAAAATACCCTAAACAAAAAAGGGTCCAATCTAGAGGAAAATTACAAAAAGCCTTAGACTCAATTTACGATGTCCAAAGGGAGACATTAAACCTAACAATGGTGTCACCGTTACACCTCCTCCCAAAACCTCTGAACTCCCTCAAAAGCTCTCAAGTTCCTCTCCATCCACAAACCCAAATAACAGTGAAGAAAAAGAACTGCCACATGAACTTTGACCAACCTTAAATATTAAGCCATTTGTAATAGAATTGCTTATTCTGAAAATAACAAATATACCTTCACCAGACGCCTCATTTCGTCACTTACATCCCCACAAAAATATGTCTTCGATGTGTCTCCATGATATCCCTAACATTTGAGAAGGAAACAAAATTAGCTCCGGAAGAGAACTAACACGTAGGTGTTAACATTGTCGGTTATGATATGAACGTAACAACAAGCAGGAAACATGTATGGAGATAGACTAAAACCTAAATTGATAATCAATTAAGACTTAAGAACGTACATTTAGGTAGACTGTCACATCAATGTTTATTATATCACCACTCTGCAAAAAAGAGTTATCATTAGTGGTAATAAACATGACTTTTATGTTAGTATTTGGCATACAAAATGGAACCTGTAACTGGCGAACGTCTGGTACTCCGTGACACACACACTCATTAACTGAGGTGCAAACACTTTTTGGAAATCCCCCATAGCCAAGAGGTGAAGGATAAGCACCCGCATCAATAATCATCTGATGCACTGCTTTGTCAATTTCATCTGTTGTTACCGAGGGCTGATAAAGAAATCATGCGTCAATAGAAACTCAAAATATCGTTCAACACATACAAATTGTGCAGATACGATGTCAAACTCAAAATTGAATCAGAAATAGTTGAACACTAGAACATCAGCATAGCTCTAGTGGCATTTTGTACAACCTAGTAATCAAAAGGTTACAGGTTTTCTTTTTCTTTTTCTTTTTTTGAAAGAAACCAATCAATGTAGAAGCTAAAAGCTTACTCTAACTAGAGTTCCTGCGTAGTCCAAAACACGAGCAGCAAGCTGACATGCAGCCCTCATTTGAACAACTCCTTCAGAATCATGCATTTGATACTCACTTGAAACTTCTGGCATTGTAGAAGAACCAACATAAGGAGGCTTTTGTATGTGATCTGGGACAGGAAGACGTGGAGATACCTTTGCACGCCTCAAAGGTTGTCTCTTTCTAACTTTCATCACAGTCTCAACCTCACGTTCTCTACATGATAACAAAAAAAACTTTATAAATCGAATGAATTTTTTTTTTAAAAAAACTAAGAAAATAAATTATATAGTTGGCGATAAGATAATCCGAAAATTTCAATAAAAGCTATGGGAGTTTCGAAAAATGGCATCATCATCAAAATATTTATTGAGTGACAAGTTTGGAAATAAAAATTGCAGGAGAAACGAAGCTTTGATTTTGGAGTTGTCAACAATCGGGCAAGCGAGTTTGGTAGCTGGGAGCTGGATTGAGAGAGAACCAACCAACTTTTTCCAAGCTCTCTATAACTTTTTCTCTTTTTTTATTTATTTAATAATAGTCGAGAAGGGAGAATTCGAACTTGTAACCTCGTGGTTACTAAGTTATAAATTTTGTGAATTGTTGTGGCCATAAATAGGATACAACAAGTTCTCATCTTTACCACTATATTGTAAGAATATGAGGTTCCACCTCAAAACCAATTGGCAATGAGGGGAGTAACCCATATCTCTTTTATATTGATGTTGGACTCTCCCACTTTCCAATGTGGGACATTTGTGAGATCCTAACATATATATCACCAATTTTCCTTCCTCAACGATTGGAAAATTAGAGATTCAACAATAGGATAGGGAAAATACACGATAAATGGTTACAGAATGTATTAACTAAAAGAGATATAATAAAATCCATAACATAGGAAAACAAAAAGTATTAGAATAAAGAAACGTCATACGTGGTTAAAGAGGCATAAAGCCCCTGAGATTCTGGTGTACCTCCTAATTCTCATGGCTTCCTCCAGCCCCGAAATTCTCTTCGATACAACCACCAGATTCTCACGAAACTGCTTTTGTCTCCCTACATAGAACGGGAAAGACAACATGCACATTAGTGAGGTTAAACAAAATCAAAACGACACTAAAGTCCCGTTCGATAACGATTTGGTTTTTTGTTTTTAGTTTTTGAAATTTAAAGCCTATATTAGCTTAATTAGTTTGTTATTGCTGTTATTAGAGTGGATAATGAAGTTAATAAAGTTAAGTGTAAAAGCCTATACAAAAATCAAATGCTATCAAACGAGCCTAACAAATTAACTGAACCGAAGTTCGGTTGCGCTCAACTCGACACCGAAATGAATGATAAGAAAAACAATAAGAATTCATAAAGGTTCCAAATAATCCATGGAAACAAAGAAGGAGCAACATACCAGAGCTAGAAGAGGGGGGGAAATTAAGTGAGGCGCCGCCCATAAAAGACGACGACTTCGATGAACCATCGCCATGTGAGAATGGGGAGAGCTTCAATGACGAAACTCGAACGATCGAAGCGCCAATTGCCATTCTCTTCTCTTCAACAAATTCAGCTAACCAAAACAAACAGCCTAAGGGATAACGTTTTCGAGGTACTGAGCCGAGCTACAATGGCGGACATATACATGGGCCCGGCCCCGTGCAAGAATGGCTTGCCTGTCAGGACGGCCCATCAGGCCCATTTACAATACTGAAATGATGTAAATTATAAATTGAAAAATTGTACTTCTTAGACCTGTTTTAAGAAATAATTACAAAAATCTCATAAAACATAAATAATTGCAAATTTATTTTTTTGATTTTTTTTTCTGAAAAATATTTTTCATTAATTCCAATAATGCCCTTATCATTATTAATGACATTTTCTATTTTATTTTTGTATTTTCGAATTAATGTTGATTTCATTAATGACAAAATCAATCTCATAATTAATTCAAATAGAATAATTCCTAATTCGTATATCCCATAATAAATGCAATTGATTTCATTAATGACACATTATGTTGATTTTCATACATGTTTTTCCTCACCCTTTTCATTTCCAAATTTCCAACAACATAGTAGTTCTTCCTCACCATTTTCATTTCCTCTTAATTTTCTTCAAATCCGATCTATCAAACTGAAAACAACGGATTCAACAACTGTTCCATTTTCCCATTTTAACGGATTCAAGAAAGCTCCTGTTCAATTCCATACGGTATTTACCCATTTCAAGCATTGTTTCCATTTACCAATTCTGTTCCATTTACCCAGTCTGTTCCATTTACCAATTTCAACGAATTCAAGCAAGCTACTGATCCATTTTGTTTGCATTTTATCAGATATGTCCCAGTCATTAGAGTATGGTATGTATTTTTCATTCTCAGTTTTTCTTTCCTATCATGTATTTTTATAGTATTATGCATTATACCGTACAAACAATAGCGTGCTATATATTCCTTTATAGTACTGTGTAATCTACAAATAATTTTGGATTCGTCAATAAGTATGGTCATTACAGTATAGTTTACACGTGTTGTTTAA
>JBBMEF010028224.1:0-16498 GCA_037832685.1 Sicyos baderoa | reverse complement strand
ATTTGCATGTGTTCATTTAAATTATTTTGGACGATTTTCAAATGCATGCGCCCGTAACACCCCATTAGAGTATTTTACAAAGTCGGGTCGTTACACTGAGTCTGCGAAAATCCAAGGACATGACTAGAAACGAACGGGGATGGAAACAAGGTACAAAAGTAAATTCGCAAATAGGTACACGTTTCCATCTGTACACTACGCATTTCAATTATTTCCCTTGCTATATTTTGAATTTCGTCTATTTTCAATTTTCTACATTTTCATTACTTCTTATTTTCGTGTAGAAATTCGCCTAGAGAAATTCGCTATTTGCGAATTACTCTTGCGAACTATGTTTAAAAATTAGTTAGAATTTTCAATTCCTAGTTTTAAAGGCTTCACCTCAGTTGTCGATTAATATATCCTAGGTTAAAAGGTAATCATTTAAATAGAATCCTAGACTGTCACGTGTAGAGTAGATGAGAAAAATCGGACGGTACGCAGGTCGCAAGCGCCAAAACGGCGTTCCATTTCCCAACATTGCGAACGCACCTCACTCCTATTTAAACCCTAGCCTTCTTCTCGCAGCCGTTTTAAAAACCCTAACGATTCGACATTCTTTCCGATCGAAGAACCTCTTCTCCGATCAAACCAAACTCAGTCGAAAACCATGTATTCAACCCAGAAAATCGCCGAAAAGGGAAAAAGAGCTCAACCTTCTGGTTTGCTAGCAACCCAGAACAAGAAATCCAAGCCAAATCGGCTTGAAAGTAAGAAAAAAAGGAAGCAGCCGAAAAGTTCATCAAGAACGGAACCCACTATGGCTGAAAGAGTGGTAGCTGAGATTATCGAACCGACATACGATGAATTGGCCAAAAAGGTCGAAGCCCTCGAAAAGAAAATCAAGATGAGAGAGTTATTCGATGCGACCAGGAATGATCGCAACAAACGAAGAAAACTATTAGGACTTAAAGAAATCCTAATAGTAAAACCAGTCGTAGTAGCTCCTAGCGAATGCGAACAACGAATAACGCCTTCCCAGCAGGATGCATTCATGCAACGCTCGGAAGGAACACTCGCAATGTTAACATTGGACGATGAGGGTGGAGAACCTCGTCACAACACACTAAATCCGGACCAAACCAACGAAAATCTAAATCTGGTAGTTCCGGATATTGAAGAACAAGAAGAATTCACAAAAGAGGTTAGTTCACCGAACCCTAGCAGCGATAATTCTAGAGAAGTTAGTTTCTCTGACGGTGAATTTGTGGCAAATACGCCAGATCAAACCCCAACTTCCCCGATTCAAGAATTAGAACTCGCAATCTTCAACACCCCAACCCACTACGACATCGGACTTAGTGCCGAACTCAACAAGGGAATGGAGTTCGTGCAAGGGGATAAAGACTTACAGCACACAAGTGTGCAAGATGAACCATTGGCTGATGCGAATGCATCACCAACCCATACACCCATACCATCACCTATTCCATCTCTACCACACAACATCCAACCACAACCAACCGTTGAGGCAGAAGCTGCCCAACCATCAGAAGCAAACCCGCAGAGGAGGAAGAAGAAGGGCGTTCACAAATTAAACCAACTTTCTCGCAGGGATCTGCGACTACTAGAAGAGAATCGCGAGGCTATCTCCGAGTGATTGGAAAAAATCAAAGCAAAACCCGTTCTACAAGAACAAGGGTTTGCTGAAGATTTAACTATGTATTCCCAATCTGTTCGTTTCGAGATAGAGCAGCGGAGTTGGGGTGAGTTTTGCATCATCTGGGAGGATGCGAGAATAGACTGGGTAACAAAATTTCTTGCAAATATCATCAACCGTGAAACCCATGTCTCATTTGTTAAAGGAAGAAAAATTTACTGGAATTCGCGGGCCTGAAACATTATGTTTGGGTTAGAGGACATCGAATCAGACTACGATGTCTTGCTGCAGTCATGCTCTGAAGAAGACTTGGAGGATTGCATTAAAACAATCTGCCAAGAATGGGCCAAATGGGATGAAGGACTCAAGGCTAAGTGCATTTGCGCCAACGATCTTAACAAACGAAGCGAAATTCTGGGCTTTGTTTGTCCGCTTTTATCTCATGCCAACTACGCATGAGACAACTCTCACTTTGGCTCGAGCCCTTCTTATCTATTGCATCATGGCTGGGCATTCAATCAACATTGGTAGAATTATTGAGGACGAACTCTACCAATGGGCAGCGGGTAGTAAAAAGGCTTGCAGAGTAATCTTCCCACACGCCATTTCGATGTTGTGTGCAACTCAAGGGTGACAAGATCCCCTGATGATGAATCGTTACCAAGGAAGAAAACTCTGCCAACTTCCTCTAAACCCGCAAAATAAGCTCGCAAACAACCCAAGCCTACGAATCCTATCCCTGTGAATCCTATTCCCGAGAACGCTACCTCAGCAAACATAGAATCCACCAACCCTTCTACTATCGAATTGTTGGTATAAATTTTAGAGGAGCAAAAGGACATGAAAGCCCGACAAATCGCATTGTACAAATATTTCTCCATTCGCGATCGGGCTGAGCAACACTTCTTCAGCATGATAGAAGAAGGTCCTATCCTCCCGGCTTTTCCGAATTGGATTCTCAACCCGGATCTACCAGCAATCAATAATCATTTTCCTTGTTTTGCTTATATTTTTTGTTCTTATCATTTTGTAATTCGCCCCTCTTATTAATATCATGCGAGTTGGTTGGCTTCTAATCTGTGTTATATTTACTTATGCTTTATTGCATGTCTTTACTTCAATTATTTATTCCGTCCTTAGTTTTTATGCATTTAAATTAATGCCGGCATGCCTTAAATCTAAATCGCATATGTTAAATTTTAAATTTTCCTTGCGAACTTGCTTATCACTTACATTCTTTTACCTTATCTATTTTTCAGTTTTCATTATTTTTCGCAATATTGCTCCCTTTCCGCGATTAGTTGTTTTTACACTTTGTTTATTTTTTATTGATGTCGACCCACAAACAAGGAGCTCTATTCGATTCGAAACTTCACAACCTTGTTTAAGTTTGGGGGTCCTTAAGTCATTGGGGACAATGGCTTCTCTAAGTTTGGGGGTATTGTCGCCTACATTTAGAGTGCACATTGATGTAGGCTTACAGCCACAAATAAATCGCATTCAGTGAATGGGTCAATGAAAAAAAAAAAAAAAAAAAAAAAAAATATATATATATATATATATAGACCCAGCTGAAGTATGCAATTACATTTCAAAACCATCCTTGGGGGGACAAAAACACTTGCCAAAATAAACATATTTAAAATGCATGAGAGGCAGAGCGAATCAAAGGGATAGTTGCCCAAGTCTAAAAATCTATTTACCCAATCATGATGGGAGAAAATAGCTAGACTGTAAAAGGAGAGAATTCGCTTTGGCAAAAGGTGAGCGAATAAAAACTTTTTCAAAAGTTGAAGAAGTCGGGAAACGAACAGAACAACTCTAAGTTGAAGGAAGATGAAAGCAAAAAATAAAGCAGTATTGTATAAACAATCCGTTAAGAAACGAGTGAAACAATGCGCTACTTCGTATTGACAGGTAACAATATTAGCAATATGCGAATTATAATGCTCATTGAGAAATACATAGATAAAAAGCATGTAATCATGATATGGAGTCAAAACAAAAATAGAATTTAACAATTGTGATGCTTTATTTTAGGTTGCTGTCATTTTTCTTTATGCATAATTACTCGAGACGAGTAATAATTCAAGTTTGGGGGTGTGATAACTCGCGGATGCGAGTGAATTTAGAACTGCGAATTATAGAATAACTTAGTAAAATACATAGGAAAAACGTTAAAGTTCGCTCTAAACCAGACATAATTGCGAACTTCCTTAACTTATAGTTTTCTCAGTATGAAAGGATAAATTCTACAAAAAGATAGAATTATTTAACGTTTGTTATGTATAAAAGAAAACAGAGTTCACATAACCTTATTCCTTGCGAAAGCGAATTAGAAGATCGACCATCGGACAAATACACGAGTCAACAATCCAAACAAGATTGCATCAGAACCACGAGACGTGCACGTAACGAGAATTTCGGGGACGAAAAGGAGATCGTGGGCGAGAGTCTCGGACTCAACTCAACACAAATCGAACATGGATATATGATAGGTAGGGTGGAATATATTGTAGGAAATTTGAGTGAGAACATGCTTAAATTTCCAAAACCAAAAATAAAAGACCAAATGGTTATCAAACAAGGCCTAACTTAAACAAATCGAACATGCCAAGAGGATAAATAGTATCATTAACATCATGTGTACAAGAGATTACAGATTCAAGACTCTTTATTTTTAAATGTTGTTAAATTAAAAAAAAAACACACACACACAACAAATATCCCCAAAGTTCTTCAAACAAACAAACTTTCACAAATTAGTTCTTCAAATAGATATGCTATTAGGAATGCCCTTACCTGTGATGCCTTCATCACTGGATGGAAATAGTAAAGTGTAAGGCACATTTGCAGGTCCAACTCTATTCTTCAATTTGGAATCTTTGTTTCTCTTTGAAATCATCTTCTCAATTTCATCAAGTCTATTCTTAAACTTCTCAAATGCTTTCAATGGCTCCTTTTCTGAAGTCCATTCTGAATTATTTCTTTCCCCTAAATAAACCTCATCAGAAAAATGAGTTGATAAAACAGCAATTATTGAGATAGTCAAAAAAATTTCTTTTGGTTGTGAAGAAACTGTTTTCAAGAATGACTTCTCAGGGTTCAACATGAGCTCCTCAAAATCATGAGTGCCTTCTTCTGGTAATAATCTTTTACTTGTTGTTGGTCTATTTGGGAAGAACCCACCATAAGAATATTGTCCAAAATTTAGTGCTGCATGGAGAGCTGAAGAAATCCATATAATGATTGTGCAACTTTTTATTAGCTCTTCAATGGTTTGCATTTTTGGCCACCATGGTTCATGTTTCTTGTCTTCATGGCCTTTCTCTCTAACCTCCTCCCACCATGATTGAAGCTCAATATCTCCAAGAATAATTCCATTATCTTTGTAGTAAAAACAACAATATTCTTGAACCCATGTTTGAATTGCTGTCCATATCTCAAGTCCATCGATACCATATGGATAATCCTCTATGAGTAATCGGATTCCATGGGGGAAACGTGAATCTTGGATTGCAACTCCTCTAAACAAACCACAAAGAAAATTGAAAAAGAAAAAAACATGTGTGTATGAATTAGTAGTGTACACATGGTCTGAGTTAGGTTGTGTTATGAGAATTTTCGGATTATTCGATCCACCGACTATCCGACCCTATGTTTTAGAGTCACCTAACTCATCCAAGCTATATATATTCGATGGGTTCGGTTATCAAGTTATATTTATCTTTTTTTTTGTTAATCATTTTCAAAGTCTTGTCTATAATCCATAAAGGAAATTGTACTAGATAGTCCAATTTTACAAAATTATACAGATCTAGGCAAGTTTGAAAATATTTAACATTCACAGTCAAATATATAATATAAATTATACCCATCATACTGTATTATGTATTAATTATTCAGTATAAAAAGTATTACTTTATACTGTATATTTGATTATGGTTGCTAAATTTTTTCAATTTTGCCTAGTATTATAAATATTTTATCAATTTGGTCTATTCCTGCTAAAAACCCACATGTAAAAAAAAAGAAAAAAAAAATGAAGAATTGCGTTGATGTGAAATTTGAATCCAAAATGTACGTCTAACTCGCTAGTGAATATTATCTACTAATATAATAAAACTTTATTTGGTTATTTAATCTTTTACATACATATAATATTATTCTTAGTTAAGTTGAGTTGGATTGAATAAGGCAAAATTAGCCAACCAAATTAAGAACTGATCCAAGGTACAAAAATTATGAAGTAATTACGTTAACTCAAAGTTATATAATCCAACTCAATCGAATCCTTATTAGTTTAGGTTTGAAAGTTTGGAGTTGCTCGAGTTGTCGATTATTTGTAGACCCCTAAAATTGATAACAAGAAATGAAAAGAAAATGAAATATTTTGAAGTGATTTACCTCTCAATAAGGTCAGCTGGGAGAGCTTGTAGGGGGAAGACCCAATTTTTATAAGCAAATGAAGACATCTCCATGGAATACTTAGCTGGATAATGAGTTTTCTCAATGATGCCATTAGCGTTAATTAAGGATTGCCTTGCTAAAGCATTGATTTTCATGGTATCTTTAAAATGAGGAACAAGCAACCTATGAATTGGATGAAGAACACTGAGTTGTCTGTTGGTTGCAATCACAAATGGTTCTATTACTGCATGGGTGTTCAACCTACACATCATACAAAATAATTTCTTAATCAAATACACATCTTAAAAATCCATATTAGCAATGAGAGAAGCAACTTCTCTATATCTTATAAATATTGTGAAAGATCTTATCCTTTTGGTGTGAGATCCTCCACATACCTTTAAGATGATGTTTTTTTTAGATTATCGTTTTTGAATCGGATATAAATATTCTTTTGAACAATTTAATACCCGTATGTATTTTATGGGATCTAGTAACATTTAGTTAGAGAAACGTGAAGCTCCATTCCATAACCAATTAGGTTATGAGAAAAGTAGTCTATACTTCTTATAAAATGTGAGGTATATATTCTAACGACAATAATCAATTTAATACAAATACTATTAAATAAAATGAGATTCCGTTTCAAAATAAATTGATAAGAAAGGAAGTAACCTACCTTCCAATTTAAAACTATGATGGAATGATCGTACAACTTACTAACGTTTTTGAAAATTCTTGAATTTCTTTCCATTAATTTGTTCCACAAAATATAGCCCCCCCAAAGAGATTGGTCAACATAAAAATTATGAAGAATCCTCACATTTTCAATGTGAAATAAGGTGAGGAACTCTAACATGTCCTTCAAAATGGTATTTCTTTAGGTTGGATCTAAATTATGTCCGCTTAGATTTGACTCAAATATTGAAGACCGTATATTCGTGTGAGTTGGATTCGAATACTCACTTGAGGTTAATGAACTCTAATATTATATTTAAGAACATGAATTTTCATCTCATATTTTTTATAAAGGTGTCAACGACTTCTTCATCTTTTTAATATAGGACAACGTGAGGATCTCCAACAAGTATGGTTCTAAATATTAATTTTGTTATATTGAGTTTGTGATTTGAGAGTTTTACCAGTGACTAACAAGTTGATGGTGACCAGTATCATTGACAACAACATAAGCCTTAGCCAAATGCCAAATTGAGGCATCAACACCCTCTTCAGCTGGCAACACTACTCTGCTAATGGCACCAAATTTGTCTCCATCAGGGTGTGGCAAACTCAATTCAATCACCAAAGGTTTCAAACTCCCATCAAATTTTAGAAACAAAAGTGTTCTTGTGGCATATGTTTTTGTGGAGGTTGATGAATTTATTTTTCCAAGAAATGGCATTATTGAATCATGGTGATCCAATATATAGAGCTTGTTGTGCTTCATTGCCTGAAAAAATTTGTGAAAATATATGAACAATGTGCCCGAGAGCAATTTGGGTGCACTCCGGGTAGCATCCCCACCGTGATACCACCCGTGTGGCATATTTGGTGCCACACATCTCATTTCTCTTTTTTTACTTTATATTTATTATAAAAAAAAATTAAAAGAAAAAAGAAGATGTGTGACTCTAAATGAAAGGTATCACGGTAGGGTGTTACTCGGAGTGCACCCAAATTGCACCCAAATTGCTCTCTAATGTGCCTATATGTATTCAACCATAAATTATTTTTGTTATAGAAATAATAATTACCTGATCAATGGTAAGTCCTTCCAAACTATTCATTATGTGTATTCTAGTTATCTTACTGTTTTGATCACCATAAACATTAGGGTTAAGCATGCTTGATGGTGGAAATTCCTATATTAATATGTCATAAGGAATTTTGTTAGAAGAAATAAAACATAAAAAATTTAAAAAATTACAATATTTTCCTAATTAATTACTTTGAGACGACGAATGGCTACGGGATTTTCTCCAGCCAACATTTGTCTAGCAAACTCTTCATCAGTCCTCCATGCAAATTTGTCAACTGTTTAGGGAATCATAACATATTAAAAATAAATATGATTAGTCAGCTTTAAATCCATGATAAATTATGTAATCACTCCCCCATGAATTCAAAGTTATGACTTTATGGATTCATTGAAACTTTTGTATTTTTTTGTTTGATGTACTTCACTGTCCGGGCCAGCTTGCGGTGCACAAGTACACCTCGACTAATGTTACGGGATATACGCCTGATCCTACAACATTTGGATGCCAAGTAAACCCGTAGATATTAATTTGAAATTAATTTCTAGATAGGTGATCATGGTTTAATTTTGTACCATTAAATAAAGGCCGGACTTAACTTATGTAAGTTTCAACAAAATAAATAAAAGTTATACCTTTATACAATAAGTCATAAGTAAACATAAATAGAGGAAAGAAAACGTGCAAGAAATATACAGGAATAAAGATATTAGGTAGAAGTGCAGTGAGTTCTTACATCCTCCCTCAAATGGGGGGACAAGAAGAAAGTGAAGGCCGAGCTTAACAATTATAGGGGATTTTGCATGTATATATAATAAAAAATTGTAAAATATTTATAAAATCAAAATTAATTTATTTATAATAGAAAAATTCATTTTAAGTTCCGTCACTAATTGAAATCTATCTACCGGTAGTAGTAGATTCAATTTATAGATAGTTGAATTTTATCAGTAATAAAAAATTATATACGAATTATTTTAGAAACTGTGTACAAAATATAATATTAGAGATAGAAGGTGTTCTTAGGTAAATTCTCATAAATATATATTCATATATTTACTTTATTTATTTCTTTCTTTCTTTCTTTTAGATTTTTTATTTTACAAATTTTTAGTTTGATTAATTTAAAAATAAAAAATAAAAAATTAAATTAAATTTTTTATTTTTAAATTACAACTAAATTACCAACCCAACTTAATCCGAAAATGTATAGATTGAATTGTTACTTTAACACATGGTTGAATGAGTTGGTGAATTTAACCCATACGAAAATTTAAATTTAATCCAAAATATTTTTCAATCCAATCCAACCTAATCCATGTACACCCGACCCATTAACAATAAACAAATGGTAGAATATTATACCTTCGATCACATGGGGCAATGGAATTATGCGTAATGATTTCACCTTTTCCTCATAGAATTGAAGTAAATGATGGAAGGACTGAAATTCCTCATTGAACACTCCATCAATGGCTTGAGTAATTTGTGCTTTCAATTGGCTAAGTAAGAATTCAACTTTCTTTGAAAGACCAAACTTTTCATTGCTAGGAACGTAAATGCTACCAATTGATGGCCTCTTCTCATATCTGGAATCTGCTAATTTGAAGACAAAACATATAATATAAATCGAACATTTCAGCCCCGTTTGATAACCATTTGTTTTTTTGTTTTTGGTTTTTGAAATTTAAGTCTATTTTCACTCAAATTTCTTACAATGTGTTCCAACTACCTACAATATGTCCATTTTTTCTTAAGAAAGTATGAGAACTCTAACCAACTTAAAAAAAAAAAAAAAAACTTTCAAAAGTTTTTTTTTTTTTTTTTTTTTTTTTTTTTTTTTTTTTTTTTTTTTTATAGTTTAGTTAGTATTCTCCTACTTTCTTAATGAATGATGGATATATAGTAGGGAGGGTGGAACCATTGTAGGAAATTTGAGTGAGAATGTGCTTAAATTTCAAAAACAAAAAACAAAAAACTGGTTATCAAACGGGGCCTTCATTAAACTCTACAATATTGAATTTCATTGGGTTAGTTCGGGAGCGAGGATGTTTAGGAGGGATCGTTCTCTTAAATTTGAGGATTTTTGGGTTAAGTTTGATGAGTGTAGATCGCTTATTAAAGATAATTGAGGGGTTGCCGATAATGCTGTTAATCTTCTTAATTCTGTTAGCTTTTGTCTTAAAAAGATGGCTAGCTGGAATAAGTGGAGGTTGAATGGCTCGTTGAAAAAGGCTATCTTGGACAAAGAGACCGAGATTGCTCAGCTGAATGATTCGGGAGGTGGTTATCGGTCCCACTCGATTCAGAAAGCTGAATCTGATCTTGATAATCTCTTAGAAGATGAAGAAATTTTATGGAAACAAAGGTCTAGGGAGGATTGGTTGAGATGAGGGAATAGAAATACTAAATGGTTTCATTTAAGAGCCTCTCATCGTAAGAAAAGAAATAGGATTGAAAGACTGTGTGATGCTAATGGTAGGTGGTGGAATAGGGAGGAGGACATAGCTAGAGGGGCTATAAATTATTTTAACGTTATTTTTAAAGCTCAGGATAGTTGTAAGGTTGCTAATGAGAGGATTTTCAGTGGTGTCCAAAGGAAAATTAATGAGGATGCGTCGAGGGATTTGGATAAGGTTTTCTCGAGGATTGAGATTGAGATTGCTTTGAAAGGTATGAACCCTTCCAAGGCTCCGGGCCCTGATGGTACTAATGCCTTATTTTTTCAAAAGTATTGGGATATTGTTGGGGACGAAGTGGTGAGGTTTTGTCTTGGGGTTTTAAATGAGGGGGTTGAGTTAGGGCCAATTAACTGTACTTTTATTGCTCTTATTCCTAAGCTGCAGGTTTCTAGCAAAATGGAGGAATTTAAGCCTATTAGCCTGTGTAACACAATTTATAAGATCATTGCTAAAGCAATGGCTAATAGGTTGAAATTGGTTCTTGATAACATTATTTCTCCGAACCAGACGGCTTTTGTCCCAGGTAGGCTTATTACGGATAATGTTGTTATTGGCTTTGAATGTCTTCATGCTATTCAAAAGAGAAAATCAGGTAAAAAAGGTTGGGCGGCGCTCAAATTGGATATGAGCAAGGCTTACTATAGGGTGGAGTGGAACTTCTTATTCGGAATGATGGAAAAGCTGGGTTTTAGCAATCTGTGGGTTGAGAGAGTCAAAAAGTGCATAGCTTCGGTCAGGTATGCGGTGTTGATCAATGGCTCCCCTTATGGTGATATTACTCCTGAGCGAGGGTTGAGGCAGTGTGACCCTCTTTCCCCCTATTTGTTCCTCATTGTCGCTGAGGGGCTTTCATCGCTGCTGCTCAGGGAAGAGACTTTTAACCCCTCTTTTTGTTTTGAAATTAATAATCATTGTCCTCCGATTTCTCATTTATTCTTCGCTGATGATAGTCTTTTATTTTTCAGGGCAGATGAAGTTGATTGCTTGAAAATTAAAGACATTTTATCCTGTTATAAGAAGGCTTCAGGTCAATTGGTTAACTTTGATAAATCTGCCATGCTTTTTAGTACCAATGTGAATGTGAGGGAGAGGGAGAAGTTTAGCAATATTCTTGGGGTGAAAGTGAATGACAATCTTGGTGTTCACCTCGGGATGCCTTCTCAAAATAGTAAAAATAAGAAAGTCTTGTTCCAGTCCATTAGTGGGAGATTGAATAAGTGCCTTAGTTCCTGGAAAGGTAGGATTCTTTCTAAAGGTTGTAAGGAAATCTTGATTAAGGCAGTGGGGCAGGCTATTCCTACTTATATCATGAGCTGCTTTCGACTGTCGAAGTCGTTTAATGAGGATTTGGAGAGACTGTGTGCGAGGTTTTGGTGGGGGGAGGATCCTAATGGTAAAAAAATGATGCATTGGATGAGTTGGAGAAATCCTGGGAAGATCAAAGACAGGGGTGGGCTGAGATTTAGAAATCTTAATTTGTTTAATCAAGCTTTACTCGCTTAGCATAGTTGGAGGATTCTTAGAAACCCCAATATCCTGTTAAGTAGGGTTCTTCGTGGTAAATATTTCGCGAGCGGGGATTTTCTAAATACGAATATTGGTAGTAACCCTTATTTGGCTTGGAGGAGTATTCTGTGGGGCCGTGATTTTTTCATAAAGGGCTATCGTTGGAAAGTGGGGAGTGGGAAGAGAATTGTTATTGGGAGGGACCCTTGGTTGAACAGAGTTGGTAACCCGTTTGTTTTTTGGGTCAATATTGACTGGAATGACAAATATGTGTCGGATCTGATGAGGGAGGGTAATTGTTGGAACAATGAGCTGATTAACAACATTTTTTGTCCTGCCGATGCGGACGTTATTATCAATACTCCTCTGAGTAAGGTGAGAACTTCTGATGACATTATTTGGAACTGCGACCCGAAGGGCTCTTTTTCTGTTAAAAGTGCCTACCACCTTGCATTAAATCTTGCTAATGCTGATAAGGAGTCTGTTTCTGATGCTAGGTTGACCTCCAAGGCTTGGAATAGCTTTTGGAAGTTTAATATGTCTCCCAAAATTAGGATGGGAGCGTGGGCTGTTATTTCCAATGCCATTCCTACCAAATGCAATATTACTAGGGTTGGAATTAGTTCTAATGTGATTTGTGATTTATGTGGGCGGAATGGTGAATCTAATTTACATATTCTTAAATGTTGTAAAATGTCTATTCGTACTTGGAAGTATTTCTTTCCTTATCTGAATGACTTTGATTTTTATTTCAGGAATGTTGAGGATGGGTGTGATATTTGGGATGGGATGCTGATGAAAGTTCCTAAGGAGGAGCTTTTTAAAGTAATAATTGTTATTTGGGGTTTATGGAATTTTAGGAATTTAGTCTGTCATGATAAAACAAAGTTGGATTTCCATAATCTCTGTGGTTTAATTTCTAGGACTATTGATTCTCATTTATGCATGTTTGCAGGTGTTTCTGGGGTTAATCGGCTGACTAGCAGAAGTAGTATGGTTCAGTGGGAAGCTCCTCCTCAAGGGTGTTGGAAACTGAACGTGGATGCTTCTCTGGCTAATGGCAATGGAGGTCTTGGTTGGGTTGTTCGTGACTGGAAAGGAAGACCCAAGATGGTGGGTTCTTGTTGGGGCTTTAAAAATCTTTCTGTCAAGGCTTTAGAAGGGATGTCGTTGAGGGAGGGGCTTAATCATATTCTTCAGTCCGACATCCAATGGAGGCCTCCAATTATTATTGAGTTGGATGCTCTTGAGGTGGTTAAGGCTATTAATGGTGTTGTTCTTGATTTTTCTGAGTTTAATAACATCGTTGTGGATGTTAAAGGGTTGATTTCTTCTTTAGGGATTGTGAACATTTTGCATTGTAATAGGTTTTGTAATAGGGTGGCCGTTGTGTGGCTAAGCAAACCTTCTCGCTGCGTTTAAGCAGTTGTGGCTTTTCCTCTTATGTGGAGGATTTGATGGCTTTTTGGAGGGAGAATCTCCCCCCTATTGTTGACTCCGCTTTGGAGGCTGACTGTATGAGGTTACGAGATGTTTTTTAATGAAATGGTTAGTTGTTTTAAAAAAAAAAAAAGTTAAAGTGAATAATTCTTTCCATGTAAAAAAGGTTTGCGTCCGGTTCTTCCTCTACGCGGATAAGGATATTCGTTCGAGCCTCCGAGAATGGGACGATCGTATCCGAGATCATTGTACACATCATAATCATATATTCTTTCTCTTTTTTCCCTCTTTCCTGTTCCATTTCCTCTCAAAGCTTTGAGCTCGTCTTCTCTATACTTGCATAGTAGCTGTGGTGTTTGATTGGGAAGATATGCCTACAAACCCAATAACCATGTTCTTAGAAATATAAACAATTATATAGTACTATCCTCATCAAGCAAAATCACATCATCCTCGATCTCGAGTAAAAAACATCATTTCACATTCTTCGACCATGAACTGACAGAACCTAAAAACGAGACTGAATCTCAGTCCTCTCTTTACCTAATGTATGTTAGTTTATATCCCTAAAATTTCCAATTTAGTTGGTGTTTAGGCAAGAATTTTGATCCTACAAGATGGTCTTGAGGCGGAATTATTTTATTTTTATTGCACCAAATAACGTACCTATTTAATTGTAATGAGTTATAATATTATATTAGATAAATTGAACGTCAACCATCTCAAAATTGATTGGATAATGAGAAGAGTATCTCAATTATCTTATATATTGTAGGAGGTCTCTCTATTTTTCTAATATGGAATCATCAACACACTATGTTGAAGTTCATCACTAGCCCAATTGAGTTTAGCCCACTTAGAGTAGAAGTCCATTATCTAGAAGTTTCTTAGTATAATGTAGAAGTCTTTAGAATTTGAGATTTATGTAGACATGTAAAGAATATTCTAGAATGTGCAAAATACTAAATATTCTTAGGATAACTCTAGAAAAATGTGGGGGAAATTATATAGATACTTTTAAGAACATTCTAGACAAATGTGTACTGTCTAGCCCACACTATAAATACTCCACTACTCCACCATATTTTGTATCCAAGAAAAACAAGTGTTGTAGTGTCTTACAAGGTGTGTTCAAAGAGTCATAGTGTGATTTTGTAATGTAAGCTCTTAACACTTGTTTTGTAATTTCTTCTTTAGTAGTCTTAATCAAAAGTGTTGGTGTTTTCCATAAAGATTTGTGTTCAACACACTAAACTACTACTGCAAATCTTGCTCGTTAGCTAGTGTTGATTATAGCCCGATTTATAAACATAAAATTGATGCTATCCCCTTCGACAAGAGTCGTCGACCAAAAATGGCCTATTGTTAGGTATGACATTCGTTGTCCTTAAGAGCGAGCCATTCTGTCCGACCGCGTCAAATTGATGTTGTTGTAGGTATAACTTTGATTACCTCTCGCTAGCTCACACCCACGACGTTGGAGCAACCGTGAGTTCCCAACAAAGTTTTAGATATGTGATAGTTATAGGATTAAGTCATTGTGTCTTGCAAAGTATAAAAAGTGTTAGATGAATAATTAAGTTTCAAAACATATGTGATATGATAAGATTAAGGGGTTTGTTAGGAATGACCCTTAGGAGAATTGGGAAATAATAGAGGGATATATGGAAAAATACTTGGAGAACAAGTTAGAAACTTATGGTTATAAATAGGGGAGAATTAGTAGTGTTGGGTATGCCTATTTTGAGTGATTACACTTTGGGGCTCTAAGAGACGTTTCTCTAAGAGAAATGGAGGTTCCAAGTCCTTTTCAAACTTGGGTTATCTTGTATACCTATTTCTATATTTCAATATATTGTCTGGGTTCTAGCTCGGTTCTTATCAATTTGGTATCAGAGTGGTTCGATCTGTTATGGACATAATGATGTATGATGAAGGTGTTTTTAGTGAGGCAATGGATCGTATGATGGATCGTATGAAGGAGCAAATGGATTCCCATCTAGCAGCAATGAAGGAGAGGATGTATTCATGCCAAAGAGTTGTGGAAAAGCATTTTTGAAAATGAGGAAGGATCTAAAACTATGTTGGTTAGTTCTAGGCCCAAGTTCAAACAAAAGTTGCTACATGGGCTGAATTTAATTAAAGATTTTGAAGCCCAAAAATTAATGCTGAAATTTCCAGTTGGGCTGGGATTTAATGAAGGGATGAAGACCCATCAATTTATCAAGCAAGTAGGAGAATATTGGGCCATCACATGTTGTAGAGGATTGAGGTGTGCATGCCATCACTCAAGCAACATCAACTGCCGGCAACCACTACCGTTCTCCGGCCACCTCCGCCAACCGCAACCCCACTCCGGCCACAAAAAAAAAAAAAAAAAAAATCTGAATTTTCATTTTATGTGTTTCTTTTTGTACCCACCTCTTCGGGACAAGGTGTGTTTTTAGGGGCCGGTAGTGTTAGGAATGACCCTTAGGAGAATTGGAAAATAATAGAGGGATATATGGGCAAATACTTGGAGAACAAGTTAGAAACTTATAATGGTTATAAATAGGGGAGAATTAGTAGTGTTGGTATGCCGATTTTGAGTGATTACACTTTGGGGTTCTAAGAGATGTTTCTCTAAGAGAAAGGGAGGTTCCAAGTCCTATTCAAACTTGGGTTATCTTGTATACTTATTTCTATTTTTTAATATATTGTCCGGGTTCTAGCTCGATTCTTATCAAGGTTATCTTACAAATAAATAAGTTCCAAAGTTTAGAGTTACCTTGTTGACAAAGAAGATGCGTTTGGATTTGAGGGAAGGGTAAATCCAAGTGTTACAATCAAAGTGTATTCTTCCACAAGCAGGAACATTTTCAAGAGTGAGAGACTTGAGGAAAAATGAGTGAGAATATCTACTCCTTATAAAGAAAGCTCCTGGAATTCCAAACTCTTTATCCCAATCAAAATTCACTTCAAACCACAATAAATCCTCTTCACTTCCAGATTCCATATTTTTGGACTTCTCAATGTAAGCTTTCTTTCCAATCTTCGATAAACCTTTCTTCCTTTTCCATCCTGTATAATAACACATACAAATTTCATAAATATTTTTGAAATGCGTTGAAATTATGATATTCGATGATTACTTGTTAAAATATGTTGGGTAAACAAAGTATCCCACATCGCTAAGAAGAGGGGAAGATCTTGGGTTTATAAGGAGGAGACAACACCTCCATTGAAGTGAGGCCTTTTGGGAGATATCCAAAAACAAAGCCATGAGGGGTGATTCCCAAAGTGGA
>JBBMEF010028214.1:0-16498 GCA_037832685.1 Sicyos baderoa | reverse complement strand
TGTCATGTGTACAATATATTGCCATGTAACTTTAATTAAATAATTAAATAAAAATAATTTTGATATAATTTAAATATTTTCCTAAATTTGTTAAATTGATATAAAATTTATATTTTTTTAAACCTAAATATATATATATTGAGTTAAAATTAAAATAAGTAATAAAATATATATTGATCAAATATATTTAGTAAATGAAGAGTACATTTAAAAAAAAAATGAAAAATAGAAACTCAGCTTTACTTAATCCCTCCACCAAACAACGGTCATCTTTACTTAATCCAGCTTAACTTAATCCCTGCATCAAACACAGATTAACTTAATCCTCAGACTAACTTAATATTCAGACTAACTTAATACCTATTAATTTAATCATAATCCCTCCACCAAACACGCCCTTGGTTTTTTTGGCCTTTGGATTTGGGTTTTGTTTCATTTTTTATGACTTTTCGGGCCAATTTTTGCACACTACTAATGTTGATATTTCGTCTTACCTTATAATATTTGGATGTCAAAAAAATTCATAAAAACCTAATTCTTAAGTAATTAACTACCGTGGATCGAACTCATATCGATTGAGTCACTCTTGATGATTCATATTTCTTATTAGATGCCATACTCTATTTCATACAACTTTTTTTTTCAAGAAAATGAGAACATTTTGAATGATGGGTTGGTAGTATTTTCTATGTCAAATAATTACTACACATATGAGTATTATAAATTAAATTTATTATCTCTTGATTACTTTATTTTGATGAATGAATCATCAACTTACTTTAACCTTAATATTTTTTAGTCCACTTGGATTGAATGTAACCTAGAAATATATTTTTGATTAAAAGGTTAATGGGTTTATATATCCTTACATTTTAATGTATTTATTTTTTTTCAATTAAGAATAATTGAAGGTGCGTGATTTGAACCTACGATCTTTTAATCATGAACACACATTTATATCGATTGAGTAATTAGTATTATAAAAAATAAAATAAATCTTGAGTCTATATTTAGATGTATAATGTCTTAATAAGTTCACTTCTACCATATTTGAAAATGCATATTAAAATTTATTTATGTAAATGTCTTTTATATTTTTTAGTTTGGATTTAAACTTTCAACTTCAACTGGTTGATGAATATAAGATTTTAACCTCAACAAAAATAGTGTCTTTAGAGCTCAACCAACTAAATCATTGCATTTTCAACCATTTTAAAACTAGATGCATTTATTACTTATCTTTCTTTTCTTAAATTAGAATCAGATTTCAAAATACTATGCTTTTACCTTTACTTGGTTCATAGGGAAGCAAGGAATGGTACATGTTCTCATCTTCAACTGCTGCTACTTTTCAAGTAACCTAATTGAGACAACCACCTAGGACAAATATTTGCACCATTGCTTGGGACTTCATCAATGAATGGCATCTTCACTAATCCCGCTCGAAAGTTAAACACAAATGATCTCTCGTATATTTTAAAAGTTCGAACTTCCACTTCTACATTTGTATCGTCAATATGTACAATGTACTACGACTTTATTTTTTTATATATCCATAAATATCTCAATAAGTTTACACATATTTCAACTAATCTTACGGAAGAATCCGTCTGCTCACAAAATACTTGATTGTCAATGAAACATGTATAAAACTGATTTCTAAATAAGTAGGCAACATAGAGAATGAAGTCGGAGCCTTTTGGTTTTGAAAAACATTTTTGATCGCTAAGTCAATCTATGATGGTTCTGGTAAAAAGTTAAAACAAACAATCTCATTCGGAAGCTCGAACTCGAATCGTACAATTGTAGAGCTATATGTAAAGCAACAATCAGGAAAAGAAAAGTTGTGATGAAAAGGCAGTGTAAAGAGACAATTTGGAGAGGAAAAAAGTAGTCAACACAACTCAAGCAAAGAGAGAAATGAGACTGGAGAAAATGTACAAATTTACATTAATATCTAATAAAAATAAGCATATATTTCTCCTCCTTCAGCTAGGAGGATATAATTTTTTATTTTTTTTTTCATCCATCTGCTGTACATTGTGTTGAATCAATCACCAGAAGATCAGAGAGGAAACCAAACAAGAGAAATATGATAGATAATAAACAAATTGAGTAAATTTAAAAGATCAATACCCATTGATTCGAGGTCTCCGAAGGGCTGATGCAGACGATTTTCGCCTTTCCTGTCGATCAAAATCCTCAAAGGAGAGGGTTGAACACAGCCGGGGCGGAAGCGTAGGAATGGAAGTTTTACCTCGAGGTGAAAGAGATAGGTGAACTCCAGAAGGTGGAGAAGGGGAGAAACTCGATCTGGATGCTGCTTGTGTAATGATGATCCCATCAAGGCTTGGTGATCTTAGCATCTGTCTTGCAGGGGATGCTCCAATTGGTTCGTGCAGAGGGAATCGACTCGATTGCTTGAAGTTTTGGATGATCTTCAGTTGTTCAACTACGTTTCTCATTGTCGGTCTCTCGGAGGGATCCTTCTGAAGACATTTTAGCGCAATGTCAGCAACCGTCCTGGCTGCCTTGGTTGGAAAACGGCCTTTTAATTGAGGATCCATGATCAACGACAATCGACTATCATCGGCAAGGAATGGTCTGCTCCACTTAACTAAGTTCCTCTCTTCTTTTGGTTGTCGAGAATCAAAATTTCGTCGCCCAGTTAGAAGTTCTAGAAGAACAACTCCGAAACTCCAAACGTTGCTCTTTGGAGTAAGCAGCCCTCTCTCCAATGTTTCCATTGATAGATATGCTGTTGACTGAATGTAACAGGAAAAGTAATCAACAACCTTGCACTCAAATTGGTCAACTGAAAAATGAAAGTTTAAGAGGCCATGAAAATAGCATGTATCACTCACCTAAATAAAAGTAAAAACCAAAGGTAAGGTTTTACAATGAATATAGAAATCAAGAACTCACCACAGAATTGTTAGAAATCTCTGCCTCGAGTATACGAATTTGTCCAACACAACCATATCCTGAAAGCTTGGCACTAAAATCCTTATCAATTTGTATATTGGCGGTTGAAAATTCATTGTACATTGCCTGCAAATGAAAATCACATTCAGCCACAAAATAATAAACCACATTTTCTTATTCTTGTGTGACTGTGTTTGTTGATTGTCATTCTGATCATTCAAAACACTTCCAAACAAAAATCAGTTTAAGCACGTAACTCTCGGTTCATGTAGTAAATTCAGTTGAGGCAACAAAAGTTAATTCAATCGGCCGCAAAATGCTACTTGTTTTTTTTATACCACTTGACCCTACAGCATAGCAAATGTTGACGAGGACAAGCAATCTCACCTGAAAAGGCCCCTCTTCATGCAAGAAAGTAAGACCTTGTGCGGCACATAATGCAATCTTAATTCTTGTATTCCAGTCAATAGGAGGCCCATCTAGTCTCCCATACAATAGACAATCTAAGCTTCCATGAAAGAGCCTCTCGTACACCAACATTCTTTGCCCCGAACCCTCGTGCGCATGAAAGCCAAGCAACTTACAGAGGTTTGGATGTTGCAAAGATGCTAGAGTATTAACCTCGGAAACGAATTCCTTATAACCCTGCAGTATAGAAGAGCAAGTGCATAAGAATTTCCAGTTGCTTCACGGCTACAGAGATATAAATCAGCTCAAGTAATTCCTAGTCTAATATTGACAATACAAAATACTCTAGAGTTCGCTTGAACGGGCCGAAAAATCAAATGCTACTCCAGAGTTTTTGTGTGCACTAAATCATGGATAGATGAGTGAGAATAAAAATAATCTGTTCCTATACAAAGACTATAAACTGTAGATTTTCTTCTCTCTTTTCTTGAGAAATCAAGCTTTTAATGAGCAAAATGAAAGAATGTGCAAACACATACAGAAAACAAGACCACCAAAAAAGCTCCTACTCTAGTTACAAGAATGCAATGGATTCCAAAGATTACAAAAAGCCTAATTAATGGATTCCAATACTGAAGACTTAAATCTAACCGACTCCTAAAGATCCTTCCTAAATCCCTTAGAAGGTGTTTGGATGTAGAATTGTAAAGTGATTATAAAGAGAGGTTATTTTGAGTGATTAAAAATTTGAGTTTTAGTAATAGCTTGTTTGGATATGGTTATTTGTAGAGGAGTTGTAATTAATAGCTCGTTGGATGATAGATTTTGTAGAGGGGTTGCAGACAATAGTTCATCTAGATGTAATTATAAATGAATAATTATTTTGATGGGTTAGAAAATGAGTGGTTAGAAATGAATAATTAGATATGAATGATAATAAATGGATGATTAGATATGAATGATTAATTTGAGTGGTTAAAAATGAATAATTATTTTTGAGTGATTAGAACTGAGTGATTAATTTGAGTGATTACAATAGCTCGTTTGGATGTAATTATTTGAAGAGGAGTTGTAAAAGCTCATTTGTAAAAGCTCATTAATTACGTCAAACAAACACCCCCTTAGTAACTGTCGTCAACATACCAGACTTCATGCACTATATGAACGATTAACAATCGAAACATGTCATGCAATGCACTAGTAATATACCAGACTTCATATCTCACTTGATTGGATGAATTACGACAAGTAACAGTAGCTTCGAATTTCTTCGAAGTAGAAGCGTCATCTCCAAAAGAAGCCCTGTATATTAAAGAAGATAGACTCTCTGACACACATGAATCAGCAGAAAAATTATGGCAAGCGGCGGATATTTCTTCGAACGGAAAATATCTAACAGTTGGAGGCAGTGGCAAAGGTCCAGACGAATGAAGCGGACCAGATGACGCCACTGATTTAAAGCTTCCAATTTTCTTTAGGGCCGCAGTAACCTGGGGCGAGGGAAGAGGAAGAGGTTGAGGACTTGGGGATCTCTGTTCTCTTAATTCGTATCGGCCAATTGACTCATTTGGTTCATCGTATTCGATTGATGAAAAAGTGTCCTGTTCTGCTGCGTCAAGAGTTGATGAAGCAGACAATGTACCTGATCTACTTCCAGCAGCTACATTGGCTGGTTGTACAGGTTTCACTCTGGTCTTAAAACTTGGTGCTGCAGACTGCAATGTGCGGGTACGCGTTTGGGGTTCGGGAAGCATAGTTGGGACGATATCCTTAGGCTGTACATGTTTATCATGAACCTTATGTGCATGACTTTTCTTCTTGCTCTTTAAAACAGTGAAACATCCCATCTTATGTTCAAGATGGTAGTTAAGCAAACAGGCTTCTTACTCTTAATCAATCTGCAAAAAGAGGAAATAAAATAAAGGACTAAGTAACAAGGCAAGTTGTAAAATTATAAACCCAACAACAAAGATGATCATTTGATGCATTCAAATTCACAATCACCTTTAAATAGCCTACACATTATGAACTTTATTCAAGGACCTTGTACTGTGAAACAAACTATAAATCAACTCTTCATGCCCTCAAAATCACAAATTTTGTTGACTTGCAATCTTCCACACACAGAAAACAAATATATGATAAAAATATAAAAATCAACAAATTCAGTAGTACAACAGCAACTTTTACAATTTAAACCGGGTGAAATTTCTTTAAAAAAACCATACAAACAAGTAACTAAAGATGTGATGGGTTGAATCTATAGTGGTCACCAATCTAGAAAATAATTTCCTATCAATTTTCTTGACATCCAAATGTTGTAAGGTGGACAATATGTCCTTGAGAATAATTGAGATGTGCATAAACTGGTCCGAACACTCACGAAGATTAAAAAACAAAAAAATCATCAAACAGAAATTCACTTATCAGCAGTGAGAGCCCCAAACCTTCCAAAATGAAAACAAGAAGATTTCGCATATTGAAATCAAGTAATTAGGAGGTGATGGATTCAATCTGTAGCCACCTACTTTTTTTTTAACGGAAAAATCGGAGCTCCACTCCACTACCAGGGTAATTACGCTCATCCCTAGGCTAGACACCGGAAGACATCAAAGAAATTGAGAAGTCTACGAATTAATGTAATTAATTTCCTATGAATTTCTTTGACATCCAAATATTGTAGAGTCAGTCACGAGAATAGTTGAGATGTGGTGCGCCCACAATCACGGATATATAAAGAAAATCAAATATAAACCTCGGAGCTTCATTAATGCAGTAATATTCAGAATGACAAGAAAAATCATCGCTAACTTCTAACCATGGCCATAAGCCCAATAACCCTAACTTTTGGGGAAAACCATCCAATAACATCCAAACAAGAAGCTCTCGAGTACTGATAAAACCCATCGCCATTTTCATCGAATCACACAAAATAAAGCAAGAAAACACCATTATAACAAAGAAAAAAACAACCCCATCTCCATCTCCATCTCCATCTAAATTTCATCTTCGAACAAGCCGATTACAGAACAGAAAAACGAAGCCAACCCAGAAGGAATCCAACAGTGGGGGAGATTTCAAATGAATTAAAAAGAAAAAAAACGCAAGAAATTCAGAGAGAAAATAGAAGGATCATCAATACCTGGAGAAAAGCAAGAATGAACAGATCGGCGGATTGGGAAATTAGGGTTTGAGAGATTGAATTTGGTGCTGAAGAAGAAGAAGAAGAAGATTTTGAGAGCAAAAACAGTGGAAGAGATGAAATGATTAAGGAAGAAGAAGAGCTCCCAAAGAAATGAAGAGTGGTCAAACTTCTCACCAAAACAACACACATTTATTATTGCATTTAACAACAAACTATCTTTTTCTAACATTATTATTCATAAATAGTCCTTTGAAAAAAAAAAATCAAACATTTATAATCATTTTATTTTTAGTTTTTAAAGTTTAACCCACTATTCTTGATTTTTTTTTAAAAAAATTCTAAATCAAACAAAAAATTTATTAATATATATATAATTTTTAGTTGTTGAAATTTAATTAGCATACAAATACTTTTAAAGAAAGATTAATATATGATAAAAAAATCGACCAAAATAAATTAGATTTTAAAATGGAAATTGTACTCGATAGTCCAATTTTACAAAATAATTACAGATCTAGGCAAATTTGAAAATATTTAGCATCTATAGTCAAATATACAATATAAATAGTATTCATCATACTCTATTATGTATTAGTTATCCAGTATAAAAAGTATTACTTTATACCGTATATTTGACTATGGTTGCTAAAATTTTTCAAATTTGCTTAGTGTTGTAAATATTTTATCAATTTAGTCTATTCCTGCAAAACCTCCTAGTTATAATCTTAGGCCCCGTTTGATAATCATTTGATTTTTGAAATTTAAGCCTATTCTCACTCAAATTTACTACAATGTCTTTCATCCTTCCTACAATATATTCATCTTTCCTTAAGGAAGTAGGAGAATACTAACCATTTTTAAAAAACAAAAAAAAAGTAGTTTGTTTTTGTTTTTAAAAATTGGCTAGTATCCTCCTACTTCCTTAAGGAAATATGGATAAATCGTAGGAATGATGAAAGACATGGTAATAATCTTGAGTGAGAATAAGCTTAAATTTCAAAAACAAAAAACAAAAAACCAAATGATTATCAAATGGGGCATTAATTATCGATTTATCTTTTGTTATGGTTTTTTTTTTTTAGTGTAAAATGTATAATCTATTGCAACGAAACAAGTTCGAACTCCAACCAACTACATTTGTTATACTTATCTAATATATTCCACTTCTTAAATAAAAGCATAAAAAATTAATAAATATATATATACTTATGAACTTTTCTTTGTCGTCAATGAAGCTGGTAATCCATATTATTAATGATGATGGTGTAAATTAATTGAATGGTTGAATAGGATAATTACTATCATTACACATTGATTATTAATTCCACTTATAATAAAAGAAATTGTATTGGATACTACAATTTTACAAAATAATTATAGATTTAGGTAAATTTGAACAAATTTGCATCCATAATCAAACATACGGTATAAATAATACTCATCATATTGTATTATGTATTAGTTATTTAGTATAAAAAGTATTACCTTATACAATATATTTGACTATGCTTGCTAATATTTTTAAAAATTACTTAGTGTTGTAAATATTTTATCAATTTAGTCTATTCATGCAAAACCTAAAAAAAAAAAAAAAAAAAACTCTTACAACTAATATAGACTTTCGGCTAAATTATAGAAAATGCTCCTATACTTTGAAGGTTGTCTCAAAAATGCCCCCGAACTTTTAAAAGTATCAAAATTGCCCTTGAACTTTATCAAAAGTTTCAATAATGCCTTTACCGTTAAAAACTGATTTCAAAAATACCCCTAAACTTTTAAAATGTTTCAAAAATACCCATAGCCTTAAAAAAAATGAAAATGTTAACACAATTATGTTATCCATACATTTAAAAACTAAATACAATAAGTAGAGTAATCATTAATTTTAGAAATACTATGAGATATAAACATATACTTGTTAGAGTTTAATGAGTTTCGATATAATATTAAAATATCACAAGATTTTATCTCAAAATTAATTGACAATGAGAGAGTACCCTTTAATTTTATAAAAAAAAATGCTAGATGTATCATAACATTTTTAATTTGGATACTCAACACTAGGGGTGCACAGTAACCCGACAACCCGAGAAACCTGAACCAACCCAACCCAAATTATCGGGTTGGGTTGGGTTGAATACATAAATGGGTTGAGTTGGGTTAAAAATTATGGAATTTTCATGGGCTGTGTTGGGTCAAGAGTTGACCTTAATCAACCCAACCCAACCCGACCAACCCGAATTTAATATTTAGTTTTAAAAATATATAATTTTACCCATAACATAATTATTATGTTATTTAATTATTTTATTATATGTTGCATATTTGTTTTATTTAATTATAATTGTTATACTTTTATTTTTTAATATTTTTTAAACTTATTGATAAGGTTTTGAAGTTAGGTAAACTTGAACTTTGCATTAGTAATAAGAGAATACTTATACTAATATTAGTCCTAAATTTCTAGGAATCGAAAAAGAAGCGTTAGAAATTGTATTGAGTACATTATTTATCATAGTGAGCTTTTTAAATTTTAGCTTAGTTGGAAATTATGAACCCGATAACCCAACCCAATTCAACCCGAAAATAAAGGGTTGGGTTGAGTTGTGTCTTTAATTGAGTTGGGTTGGGTTGGAGAATTGACCAACCCGAATTTTTTGGTTGGGTTGAAAATCACCTAAACCCAACCCAACCCAACCCAACCCATGTTCACCCCTACTCAACACAATTCAAATATAAATAATTAATACTTACATAAAAATAATTCATAAACTAGAAATACCAAAAATAAAATTTGTGTTTTAGGAACACAATTAAATTTCTATAGAATTATTGAAATAAAACTTTAATATTTTAATAATTTTTATATATTTTTTAAGGCTAGAGGTATTTTTGAAACATTTTAAAAGTTTGGGGGTATTTTTTAAACATTTTAAAAGTTTAGGGGTATTTTTGAAATCAATTTTTAACGGTTTCCATCCAATTTTAACGGTAAGGGCATTATTGAAACTTTTGTTAAAGTTTAAGGGTAATTTTGATACTTTTGAAAGTTCAGGGGCATTTTTGAGACAATCTTCAAAGTATAGGGGCATTTTCTATAATTTAGTCTAAACAGAATAGATAGTTTTCAATCTCAAAACTTATGGTATGATGAAATATTTTATAAAAAATACAATAATTAAATTAGATAATCTAAAATGGTTACATAGAGGAAATTTGGTATTATCTGTTAATTTAATAATTTAGAGGTTTATTTTGAGCTTATATATATATAATTATTGCCAACAAAATAATAGCTCAACTGACATTAATGTTCACCTAATGATTCAGAGGTTTTGAGTTCGAGTTTCCCCAATCTAAAAAATATATAATCATACCAAAGAGATAAGTGACGACAGAGATAAGTGACGACATGATTTCATTATTTGATTGTAAATAACACTTCAACACCAGCTTAATGGGTTCGATCCCTAGAATTGGTATCTGTAATTTCTTAACCCCCGTGTGAGCAATGTTGATGACGAAGAGCCTGAGAAAAATCTGCAGTCGCATATGGGCGCCGTCCATGTACGTATCTCCTCTTCTTCACCGATGATTCATAAACCCTAAGCTATTTACGCAATCTCTTCAAATAGCTTACTCTCACTGTAAATCTAGGTTATTCCAGATATGTTTTTCAGCGCGAATTAATGCGTTATGTTGATGTCTGGTTTATGTTTCCGTAATCTAGTTTGAATCCTGTTCAAAAGCAAGAATGAATGACATTGAGCGATTGATTGCAATGCGGACGGTCAATATCTGTTAATTTGGTATACGGTAGTAGCAAATTGAAGGAATCTTCCATTCTGAATGTCTCTTTCTTGATCATAGTGAGATTTTAGATTGGGTAGATATGGTGAATTGGTTTGGTACTCATCATGGTTGGTATGCAAACAAAATTGTGCGGTTAGATGAGGGGAAGATAGTGAGTATATAAGTGACGACAACCATCTCTATTAGTACGAGATTTTTTGGGTAAAAGAAAAAACAAAACTATCAAAGTTATGTCTAAAGTGAACAATATCATATCAACATGAATATTTGAGTTGAGTTGTCATCCTTTTTTTTTTTAATGATATCCGTGACTGTCCGGGCCAGCTTGTGCGCACCTCTACTAATGTCATGAGATACTACATTATTTAAATTTGAGTTGGGTTATCATCTTCATCCATTACTAGGTATTATTTAATTTGTAATTTGAGCTTTTTTAGGGTTCTTCAAATCTCGTTCTCATTTTTCAGTCCACCTCATCTATGGGAAGCCATTAAAAATAGTTTAGTTTTTGTTTTGCTAACCTTTGTGTTTGACTGTCATGTTGATGGGTGATTGTTTGAATGCAGTCGCAACTGATATTAGTTGTTAATGTACTAAATCCATCTTCCTTTATAATAGATTCTTTGCTTTGCTTGTTTTACACATCTATTATAAATTTATTAGTATAATAAGGAGAATTGTTTCGAAGGAACAACGAGACTTTGGACTTTCAGATTTGTTTTCTTAGAGATTTCAGGTTCAACCTATACGAGTGAGTTTAATTGTAAACTTTATTGTCTTTTAGATTCAGATTTTGGGACAGTTATAGATACTCCGAGTATAGTTGAGATAAGTTTCGATTTTTCCCATTTAATAATATATTTTTTTTATATACATAGGGAGAATCTTAGTGATAAAGATGTTATTGCGAATCCATTCAAAAAGCATCCTTTAAGTATAAGGATGAATTTCTAGAGAAATTTGAGTATCAGCATAGGAAGATGAGGTTGTCTGAGGGGTCGGTAGCATAGAAGAAAGAGGAAGATTTGGGTAGAGCTAGGCTGTACCCACCACACATGTCACTTCTTTAAAGACTACAATTTTTTTTTTTTATGAAAGAACAGAAATTAAAAAGAAGAAAAGAAATTTGTGGTTCTTACAGGATGTGTGATGGATGCAGCCTCGACTCCACCCAAATTTTCTCCGAGAAGAAAGATTAAAGGTTTAGCCACAATCAAGGAGGATAGAGGAAAATATGGCCACCTAAAGAAAGAGCAATTCTAATCTTCTGACACTAAATGATAGTGCGTCTTTATCACTTGCCTAAATGGGATCTTTATACGCAATTTGTTTAATAGCCAATGAAAGAACAGACTAACTAATGTACTACAAATGAGTTGAAACTGAACTAATTAACAAAGAATTAACAACCTTAACTAGCAAGCACTACGAACAGTTCTTTTGCTCTAACGCCTTCTTTCATTTGTCTTAGTGAAAGCCTAGTTTCTCATTATAGAAATTGAGATTATAATCTGGTTTTGGTGTCAAATAAACTTTATAATGCCTCATATGGTTGCTTCTACGGATAAAGAGGAATTCTCTGAATAATTAACTTGAACTTGTAGATCATGCAGGCATTTTGTGGACTGTGGAAAGAAAGCAAGAAAGCCTTTTCATGAAGAGGAGACTCAAATTGGCTTGGCTTTAATGTCCCCATGGTCGAAAACTTTCCATGTCTCCATTTCTTCGGTGTCTCTTAATGTCTGGCCTAAAAACGGACATGAATATCTTGAATATAGTGGAGTGAAGCTCCGATTTTTTTATTTCCAAAAAAAATAATTGGCTTGTTTTAATAAAATCCTCGCTAGATTTGGAGCTATATTAGATTGAGTGCAAGGATGCATTTGGATAACTTTTCGCGAGCAAGCCAATGTCATATGCTATTAACTTGACATCTTGGTCTCTGATTATTCTGTTGTAATCTCATCCTTCGAACGTTACCCTAATTCGAATGATAAAAATATCTTTGTAAGGGTCCTAATTGAAAAAAGGCATGTTGACAATAATCACCCTTTTAATCAAAATTCAAATCATAATCGATTTCTCAAGATTATACCAGCCTATTGTTGAATCTTCAGAAACGGTATTGAATCTATTGATCTTATTAATCATTACAAAGACAATTGCTCGTGTTGCTTGGGGAAAATGATTATAACATATAGTTAGTTCTATGTCCTAAGCGGATGGTGTGATTCAGGTAGCATCTTCATGACAGACGTTACAAACGACAGCAAACACGACACATCAAATGCTTTGGTCAATGGCTTTTCCTGAGTTTCTGTTGTCTTCTCTTAATGGTACTCTTTTCTCCTGTTATCAATAATAATGTTGAGTTAGTTCTGAAGCAGCTAGTTAGGTTTTAGTCAAACAATGCTTGATTTATTATTACTCATCAATAATGCTTATTTAATGCATTGTCTACTAGGTACTCATCCAGCCGTTCGCTTTATACATTGTTAGGTGATTCTGGTATCCTTGCACATGAGGTAAACCTCTTTCTCTACATTATTATTTAAGGAACTTCATTATGTCATAGCAATTACACTAATATGTTGTATTTTGTTCTCACCCACCTTTTTTTTTTTTTTTTTTTTTTTAAATAACTTGTCGGTATCCATGGCAGCTTACACACATCTCATCTATTTTAATGGAACAAATCGTCTGTTTCTAGATAAGTGGTCACTATACATTGAACACATAACATCTTAGTTTCTCAAAACCTTCTTGATCCTAAGCCTTTGAAATATTGTGAACATCCATCTCAAAACCAATTGGTCATGAGAGTAGTCCACCTACCTTATAAATACTGAAAGATATCCTCACCTTATCAATGTGTGATTCACAGCAAAGCCTACTCATGATGGTTTCTCACCCACCTTTATTTTATATATATATATTAATTTGTGGGTGTTTAGGCTAGTTTACACGCATCTTGACTATTTTTATTTGACGGAACTCCTGACCCTACAACATTTGGTTGTTGAGAAAATATAGGTGGTCACCATAGATTAGTTCTTCACGACCTTAACTACTAGACCAACTCGTTATGGTTTCTACCCACCCCTTTTTGAGTAATAGTAATGCTGATATTATTACAAGAACACAAATATTTGACCAGTGGTATATGAAATATTATCAAAAGCAGCCATCCTAACCCATTCAAACAAAAAATCTTAGAAGTTTTCCTTGCCTTGCACTTGCTCGATTCATCCTTCAATATTTTTCTTTAGTTTGTCTCTCTTTTTGGGGAAGTTAGTTCTTGGTAAGAAATTTTTTCAATGCTAAACTATTGGGTGGAGATTTAGACTATGATGGCCAGTTTGGTTTATTTCAATGTTTTAGGTGAAGCAAATCTGAAATGAATGGATTCTTCCAATCAATCAAACAGTCTTAGTTAGCAAGAAGGAACAACCTCTTGATTGGACTGGGTCATTTGAGAAAGATTTGGCAAATAAAATCATTAACTTGGTAGAATAGGACAGACTTGAAAGCCATGGGTATTATGTGGTCCTTAAACCCCTCTGCAGTTTGAGGCTTTGTAAACTTGATTATGAACATTTCAAAGTCAAAAGGGTCAAGAAATGCTGGATCATGAGCTTGGTTTTGCCCTCTAGTTGGGTAGCCTTTCTGGGGTGTTAATCCCTTTTTCTTTTTCATCACAACAACCAGGAAAGCCTAAAAGATTGTAGGCCCCCTCCTTTGATATCATCCAGCTCACCAACTGCCATCAACTTACATTATCTAGTTTGGCTCTGTCTTAGCTGTTCTTCCATCACATCTTGTTCTCTCCATCCTTTTCATTTTAGGTTTTATATAAGGGTTTGAGTTTTTCTCCGAGACTAACTCATACATCTTATAAATATTATAAAGTTTTGTTACACTTTAGGTACAAATTTTTTTATCGGACCAAATACAGGTTGAGATTTCATAATTTTATTAGATGATATGAAATTTCACCTCACAATTAATAAACAATAAGAATCTCATAAACCTTATTAGTATCATAAAGTTTTATTGAGAGCAATTTAGATAATGTCTTGACATGTCTATATTTTGACGTATATGTACATGGTCAAATTTGGGTCACATCTTATTTTTCTATAACTTTATTTGTCTGTTTTTTTTTGGATTAGAGAACAATCAAATATAGTTCAAATTGAGGCACATAGGTAAACTTTAAAATCTAAATTGCTCTCTTCTTTACCTATATAAGTTTTCTTTTGGAATTCTTAATGTTAGTTAAAAAATTATTGGGATGATCTAAATAGATGTTTATGCAAAGTCCATGACCATTTGAAAGTCTAGGATAGAATCAAATAAACATGAAAAATCAATAATCAAAATGGGATTTATTTCACATTATTATTATTATTATTATTTTGTTTATTTCATTCGAACTTCGAAGGGAAGAAGTAGAAAAAATAGTTTTCTTTGGGATGGTTGTTGATTCTTTTAGAATTATTTTGAAATTCTAGATGATGGAGTCATAATTTTGTCCTACCTTTCACACGTGTGTAGCAAGAGTTTAATTCTAGATGCTAAGACTGATTAAAATATTAATAAACATATGATAGTGGATAGTGATTGATCTAAAATTGCTTGGATTTTCTTTCCTTTTATATTATCAAAGTGAAACCAAACGAAATTGTCAACTCTTAGAAGTTTAGAATCATCTTTTTTCAGAAATAATTAATTTTAGAATCCAAGTTACTTTCTCAGCTGATAAGAACTTGTGCCTTCAATAATTTATTTTAGAAATCAGGGTAATAACTACGGAGTGTTTTTGATTTTTTTTTTGTTGATATTATTCAGGGTTGTTGGATAAGTTGGTTTGGCGTTGATGTTCGAACCAAAATACAATTTTTGGCCAACAAGAGTTGTACTCCATCAGCATTTTGTACAACTAACTATGAAGTTTCAGGTTCGAAATCTTCATTCCTTTAATATTATTGTATTAAAAAAAAATTTGGAACAAAGAAAGAGGAGATAAACACCGTTTTCTGAATTCAACAATGATTTCGTTATTGCTACTTCAATTTTTATATGATGTTTGAGTATAAATTTTTAAACTAATGCTTTCAGTCCAATTTGTATCTAGTTTCAAATACCAACCTTCTAAAATGGGTAAAGTTTGGGAGAAAAAAAAACAATAAAAAAGTTAATGTTAAGAGACAGAGAGACCATTTCTTGCTTGTTAGGAAAATGACAAGTCTCTAATCCAATTCCAAATACTTCATTTAGAGACCTCAATTTCTAACTTTTCAAATCACCACTTTTTGGCCCCCACTCAATTTTCTCTTTCTTTTATTTATTTATTTATTTTTGAATTATTAGAGAGAGTCTTATCTTATTAACCACCATATTTTTTTAGGACCACAAAATGCCTCCTACCAATAAAATATCAAGGTCCTACATCTTTCCTTTTCACTCTAATTAATTCTTTCTTTCTATTTAAAAAAAAATATTATTATTATTCATGGTTCACATAATGTAGGAAGGTTAACCATATTGTTATTTATTTATTTTTCTCCCATTAAAATATTTGATTTTCTTTTGAGTGTTTAGACTTTTTTTTCGTCGTCACATTCATATTTCTTTTTCAGAGGAATAAAAGACCATCAATTCAATTTGCTGCAGATTCCAATTGAACTCTTGCTTTGTCTCCAAGTTTGGTTCGAATATCTCCTATTGAATTTATCATACATATATATATATGTTTGGTCTAATAATTTTAAATTCTAGTTAATTTTCTTTTAAATATTTTTAATTATATTTCACGTTGTTTGGCTGATGTGCATAATTATTTTTTTGTATAACTTTAATTTTACATGTGTAATTTCGAATTTTCAATTCTCAAAAGCTAGAGTTAAAAAGCAAAAGTGTTTATTCTTTTAAAAGGAAATCATGATGTTGCTTGAATAATATTTAAATCGTTACTCACAATTCTCTTTTTGTACATTGAAGTTGCGTTGGAACCACATTAAATGTAGTTTTCATACCTTTTAGGATATGAACTCAATGTACGCATGTTAGAATTAAAAAAAATATATATGAAATTTGCATGTATATTATAATAAGGTAAAAAAATTGTATAAATAGCAACTTTTTGAAAATATTTGCAAATATAGCAAAATCAGATTTATAGACTCCATCAATAGTGTCTGATAG
>JBBMEF010028203.1:0-16501 GCA_037832685.1 Sicyos baderoa | reverse complement strand
TGCTTACCCCGATAACATGCATTACACACTCATTCCCTAACCCTCACCTATAGAAACTTAGCTCATGCTCACGGAAAACATAATAAAAATAGGAATAACAAGTGATCTCAGCATAATAAACAACAGATAAGTTCTGGAATGAAGATCGATAAACAGATTCACTTGAAAAACAGAAATAATACTTGAATAAAAGCAATGAAACAGTAAACAACAATTAAAAGTACTGGAAAGCAAGTAAAACTTCCAATCGGAGTAGCAATGAACTTAAACAAAGTGCAGAGGAGTGATTGCAAACGTTCACACTCGAAATTCAGAAATCTAAACTAACGAAAACAGTAAACAGCAAGATCTAAACGATCGGAAATAAAATCGAAATACGAAGTTCGGAAATGCAGAAAAACAGAGCCGTGGACTTCAGCACGATCGGAGAAACTCCAGCGGAAGATCCAAGCTAGCTCCAGACAGCAACAACAATGGCGGAAAATTGCAGAAACTCAAGGAAGAAGACGACGGAAAAACTCCTGAATCGAGAGCACTTTTATGGAAATTAAGCTCTAACTGTCGTCTCCTTCATTCAAATGATTAATACAGCTTTTATATGTGTCCAGAATCGTAGATGGACGGCTGTGATAGGGTTTTAAAATTTCTTGTCCGCTACTCCAATCGTGACGTCAGCGTACGTCAGCAGCACGAAATTCCATCATTCACCTTTTATCCAGAAATGGATATTTCCGCCTCCTCAAATGCGTGAACAAATGCTGGCCACTTTCCACTATTCCTCACAATCTCATTCTCGTTCTTTCAATTGCTTTTTCCTCAGACAATTCAGCTCTAGAAATTTCATACTTACACCCTGAAACAATAAGAATAATTCCAACAAGTCAAATGTTCCAGAAATGCGTAAAATACTTCTGAATTCTCCACAATTATGACTCAAAACTCTCTTTTTATGAAATTTGTAAATGCATGATCAATATAAATATATATATAATAAGAAAATAGAAGAATATAAAAATTTGTATATTGATTTCCAAAATTTATAAATATCTTTGGTTCTATTTAATTTAATGGAGAAATTTCAAAAGTTTTATAATTTTTTTTTTTTTTTTTTGAAAACATAACTTTCCTCTCTTATCACTAGATATATTGAGCCATTCTTCTGCATTTTTAACTAAATGTAAGTTCTCTCTTATGTGTTGGTGTAATTGTTTTTATTCTTTTTTCTTATTTATTGTTCTGTGCTATATTTAACCTTTTTCTTGGTTTTGTTTGGTAGGAACGTTATTCTATATAATTAAAGAAATAATAATTGAAGAGATGAATAAAAAAAAATAATAAGATGATATATTCAATCCATGTATTGTCTGGGTTAGAGTTGTTCGTTCGTTCCGCTAACATCTATCTATGTTCAAGTGTGACTTATAACGTAAATTATGTTTGGATAATTTTATCCACTCTTTCTTTCTTAATTTAAAATATATTTTTGCCTATTTCTATTTTCTACTTAATATTCTTCAACCATATTTCTTTTAGATGCATGCTCACGTTCATCATTATTTTGTAAAATTTAAAGCTTAAAATCACATTTAATAATCAATCAAAAAATTGATTTAATAATCCTGAAAATGTCCACAATTCACCACTTTTCTATTTTGTAAAATGTAAAAATCTTGAATGATATTTAATATTTGTATGTAGTTTTATATTATATTTAATAACTTTTTAGCACATAATAAATATTATTTATTGTTGAAGAATCCGTAACGTTGGTCTTGAACTAGTTTACAACGAAATAATAAAATCATTGCGCCGCTGTCCCTTTCGATTTGTTGAACCTCTTTTAATCTTCGTATCTTCATGTATAACTTATTCAATATAAATACTTAATCAATGCATATTTTAGAATATGAAAAGTTTTTTTTTTTTAAGAAAAAGTTTTTAGAATATGAAAGACCATCTCTTTATTTCTACAATTTAATTCATAAAATTAATAAATACAATTGAAAGGTTTTGTATTACTATAACTATATATATTATGGCATTCTTTTTAACAATTTTCTTACAAACACCTAAGAGTTTTTTCCTTATTCTTTATTATTCTTCTTATTTTTTTTTTTTATTCTACAACTTAATTGTAGATTATAATTGGTTAAATAAAGATAAGAATGTGGAAGTATAGAAAAAATGTTATATATAACCTAATGAATTTTATTGGGGAATTTGCATGTATGTTACAATAAGGCAAAAAAAAATTACATAAATAGCAAAATAATGAAAATATTTGCAAATATAGCAAAATCAGATTTATAGACTCCATCAATAGTATCTGATAGACTCCATCAATAGACTCCATCAATAATGTCTGATAGACTCTATCAATAGCGTCTGATAGACTCCATCAATAGTGTCTGATAAAGTTTATCAAAAAAAAGTTGCTATATTTGCAATATTTTTAAAAAGTTGCTATAATTTTAATGTAGAGTAGAAAATTTGCTATAGAGTGCAAATTCCCAATTTTATTTTATTTTAGTTTTTTTTTTTTTTGAAAATCTTGTTTTATTTAGTTTACTAAGCTTGAACAAGATGGAATCCAAATTATAAAATCTATATATTTAAAGTAGTTAAAAAAAATCTATATTTAAAGTTCTATAAATATTATCTCTTATATATTTATTTAGCTTCTCTTGTCATGATTCCTCTCTAATTTTGATGCATAACATTTCTATTTTTTTTTATTATTATTATTATTATTTTTTTTTTTTGTGAAACAAGGTAACCACGCCCGTCCCTAGGCCAGGCACCGGAGACATCGAAGGAGTATGTCACAGGTGAGTTTCGAACCTGAGACCTCGAAGGGAGCATACCTTCAAAGCCCAAGCCTCCAACCATTCTGCCAGGGACAACATTTCTATTTTTTATTGCAAGATAGATTATTTACAATTAAGACAAGACTTGAATGTATAAAAATAAAGGAAGTTGATTTTTTTATTAAAAAAATGAAATTAAAGGAAGATTGTGAATGAATGATACATACAATAATCATAAGCTAAGTAGACCTATATATTTAAGGTAGTTATAAAAACTTTATTTTTAAAGTTAAGTCTATAAATATTCTCTCTATATATTTATTTAGCTTCTCTAACTTCTCTTGCCATGATCCATTTTTAATTTTATGGGAATAATTTATAAATAAAAATATGAAATTTGTTAAAAAAAAATGTGAATCAAAATTTAAAAATTTAATATAATATAGGAAGAAAAATAATAATTTATTTTATAAAAAAATAATAAATTTAGTGAGAGAAAAAAAAGTATCCTATTAAAACCAAGAATCATATGAAAATATAATGGTAACTTTAATTATAAAAAAAAACTTTCTAATTAATAAAAATATATAATTTTTTTCAAAAAATAATATTTTGAAAAGAATAGAAATCATGTTTTTGAAGCAAAAATACTAAAAATAAAAATAATTTGTAAAATCAACAAGCCCTAAGTTTGCATCTAAACTTCCACTCCACCTCCCTCCCTCGCGATTTTGTCGACCAAAAGCCACAGTGAGTCGCCCTCGTTCCTTTGAGTAGCTTATTGCCGCCGTGGCCGCCGCCGTCTTTCGTTTGCTCGTTTCGACACCGCCTCCCTCACAGCGGTTTGCATCGTTTTCTGCATTCTGTCTATTGTTGTTCTTTGCACCTTTGATTCCTTTCACTTCACTCTTGCTTGTTTTATAATTTTGATCACTGCCTTTGTCTTCATTTTATTCTTTTCGTTTTTATAAGTTTCATTTTCAGTCTTCGATAGTCCTCAAAAGGTGTGTTCCCTTTCGAGTCCTAGGCTACGGACTAACATTAATTTGTAGACACCTCTCGAGTCTCCATTCCTTTGATGTCTCCGGGTGCTGGCCTTGGGACGAGCATGGTTACCCTTGTTAAAATTTTTGATAGAAACTGGTCCCGGACAAACTTGGAAGTTCTTGTATCGATTTTTTTTTTTTTTTTTTTTTTTAACTTTGAGAATTTCTCTTATGAAGTTTCTACTTCAATTTAGCGTTTTTCTAAGTGTGCCTTTTAAATCCCATTTCTAATACATTCTACAACCTCTATACTGTTTCATGCTTATTCTCCTCATATTTACTATTTTTTTCCTGCGCCTGCCCATGACTCAGGTTTGCTTTTTGAGGAGTAAACTTTCCATAAACATGGCTCAACTTCTATTTGATGATATTTTCAAGGTCACTTGTGTCAACCCAGATGGTAAAAAGTTCGATAAAGGTACTTTCATCAAGTTTGTTATTGCTCTCTCATTCTTTTGATTCTAATTTTCATGTCTTTGCTATGAATGATTTTAGATTGTGTTCATTAACTGCATAAACTTTTCTTTTAGTTTCTAGGATCGAAGCGAGGAGTGAGAAGCTTTCCATGTATATGCTGCTTGATGTAAATACAGAGATATATCCAATTGATGAAAATGATAAAATTCTGATGGTCTTGTCTCCCACGCTGAATTATGATGGAGCTCCTGTTACCAGCTATAGTGGTCAGGTAATATTTTCCCCATAATTTATGATTGAATTGCATACTACGCTGGAGTTCTCGGATCATTTGTTCACGCTCTTCATTGTTAAAGGAACAGACAAACACTTTTTCGCTTGTATCTGCATCCATATCTGTTTTGTTATAAGTAGTGTTAGACGTATCATAAAATTTCTAAAATAAACTAACAATAACTTCTGAACTTTTTCTGTTTTTGAAAATTTGAAGAAGGACCAGTCTCAATCAAAACGAGATAAGAGGGTCACTGAAACACAATTGCTAGCCATGTCTCTTAAAAAAAATCGAGTAGAAGGGGAAATAGTATTTGTCTAGGAAAGTTAAGATTCATGTCCAAGGCTTGTGACGTATGGTATAGACTTGTTAAATACTGGAGACACTCATGACTCACCTAGATGCTCTGTGAAATCATGGAGGAGCATGATATCAGTCTCAATAGAATTCTTCAGTTTTGAGTGTCTTTCTAAGATTTTGTGTTAATCTCCCGAGAAAGGAGTTTGGTTCTTTTGCAATTGACTTTCTTTGGTACCTCATTGCACTCATGGCTCAAAAGAAATGGGGTTGTCTTTAAAGTTATAGTCAGGTTTGGAGTGAGTTGCATTATATATTTGGATGCATCTCTCTTGGCATGTTGTTTATCTTTTGGAACAAATTGTTGTAATATTCCTTTCGTTATGTTTTGTTAGCTACTCTACTTTCTTGGGACCATTTTTTTTATTCGGTCCTTTTTTTAATTTCATTAAATTGATTTCTTGCGAAGAAAATTTATATGGTTTTCAACTAAGGGTTCTATAAACATTTCATAAAGTAAGAAAAGCAGGACAGTAAACTAAAAACAAATGATGCAAATGTTTCATGTTTGTTCCTTAGTATGCAAAATGTGGAGGCTGCGTTAACGAGAATCAACCTGTTTTACTTGTCAAGATTGTGAACGTAATTGAAATCTCTAGTAATAGTAATATTTAATATTGAACTTCATTGTTTTGCAGGAAGGGAAGAAATCGCTAGCTGATAAGTTTGAGTATATCATGCATGGGAAACTGTACAAACTTGCGGATGAAGGCTCAGGATCAGACTTGAAAGTGTAAGTGAACTTGAATTGTCATGATTTGATTTTCCTTGAGGATTTGAACCTACTAATCCGTGTTGGTCAAATCTCCTAAATATATAACTCTGAGTCCCCTATTTGTGCCTTTTTCATTTTTGCACTATTTGGTAAAAGAAGTAATAAAAAGAACTCCCCCTCTGAATTCTCTATAGCAAACCCTAACAAATCACGGTTGAATTATGTTAAACCACCAATCAACCCAAAAGCTTAAGCTAGTTGGTCGGGATAAATTTAATCATAAACACTCCTCCTCACTTGTGGACTTAGAAATTTGAGAAATGCTCTACAAGTGGAATTTAATTTTATTTGGAGAGGAAACGACTTGGCAGAGACTCGAAGTCAAGACCTCCTACTCCGATACCATGTTGAATTATGTTAAACCACCAATCAACCCAAAAGCTTAAGTGAGTGGGTGGGGGTAAATTTAATTATATCAACTAACAAAAACTTTATCCCTTCGGCATGACCACCCCACACAACAAAGACACCATCTCTATGGGAAAAGAACACAACCAAATACCCATGATAAATAAAGAGGGTTTGGATGAAGAAAATCAAAGATGTCTAATCCAAAACCACCCATACGAAAAAAATGGGAAAAGAAAACAACCTAGGAGTGGTCAATTTTTGGAGACGATCCAAGTCTTCGGGAAGAGGATGCCTTGGTATAGTATTCAACTGAAGAGTAGAGGTTGATCGGTTCCTTGGTGCCTTTGGTTTTTTTCTTGGTTGCATAGATTTTTGGCTGTGGGGATTACATTTATGTAGAGACCTATTTTTGCAAGCCAGAGAACATTTTAGTTTGTGAATCCTTTTCCCTTCCTTCAATGAAGTCCCAAGAAGTAAACCTTGTTGAGTCTCTTCATGGGAGTTTTGTATAGTGGTCATTCCTTTCCGACTCTTCAATCCTTAAAGGTGTGTTAGGGGGGCACCAGTTTGGTTATGATAGATAGAGGGTTATGATAAACATTGTGTTATGATAAGCGGTAAGTTATTATAAACCAAGGTTGTCAAATCGTAAAACAGAACGTCTATCAAAATTCAATTTTAATAAATCGTGTATCGTAACGTATCGTGTATCGTAAGTTTTAATTTTATTAATAATAATTAATTTTAATTTGATATATATAAATTATAACTTAAGATAACTTATCCTTTCTAAAGAACCTAAGATAACTTCAAAATATATAATTATACAAATATACAAATTTTCTATAAAATCAACGAATAAATTGTTAAAGCAAGTTTCCATAAAAAAATTATATAATTTTAAATATTGAAATCTAACTTAATTATTTCCATCTTGATAGCAATTTTATCATATTTTTATTTGTTTTTATGTAAACTGAATAGGCAAAGTTTTTTTTTTTATGTAAAATTCTATTAATTATCATTAAAAAAAAGTTGAAAAGGCAACTTTGTGCAATTTACCATAAAAATGAAAATGGTAGACAGCTCATTAAGTTTACTTTTTGAATATATTATTTAGTTTTATTAAAAATGAAAACAACCCCGAATTTGTATCTCTCCCACAGCCACGCTTAAACATTTTCTCTCTTCTTTCTTCATCACCTTTGTTACTTCCTCTGTTTTCTCGAACGAACCAGACATTTCATCTTCAACTACCTTGCTAGGGAAGAAACAGTAAGATTTTTTTTCTACCAATTTCGATTCGTTCACGAAGCATTCGCTCTATGCCCTTGAAACGTCCGATATAGACAATTTCCGATTCAAAAATACGAGTTGAATCGATTTCATCCTGATTCGTTTCGAATTGTACGATTCGAAACACAGAACATACGTTTTTGATAACCTTGTTATAAACGATGTTTGAGGGGTTGATAATTGTAACAAAACATAATATATATAAGGTTTAGATAAATAGGCACGTAGGTTTATATAAATGGGCATGCATGATTAGGTAACCACCGATTATAATAAACGGTAAGGTAAACATGGATTGAGTTATTGTAACCAATCTAATCGTTTATATAAATAGAGCCCCAAACGCACCTTAAAGGTAGGATTGGTGGATGAACCGTGGTTACTTTATTGAAAAAAAAACTCAAAAGTTAGGGATGGATTCAGAGGCATAGATTTTTCAAATAAAGGAGAGTCGGGTGGTATAGTCAATAGTGCTAGGAGATAAACAATACTCATTGTCTGAGACAGAGAACGAATTGTAGGAGCAGTAAGCACCCTTTACCAAGGAGGTGGCTTTTGCATCCATGGATAAATTTATCCCAATCTTTATGATGGCCAAAGGATGAATGTTTGTTATTCATCACAAGAGAAGTGAGTGAAATAGAGTTGGTTCAGATCTGTGGTTCGAAAGCACAAATAAGGGAGAAAAAGGAGTTTCTAAGAGGGGGTGGTTGATATATAAGGAGAAAAGGGGAGTATTCATCAAGGATAGAAAAAGGGAGTGTTTGCTGAAGAGTCTTTGCCCAAGAAGTGGCGTGAGAAGAGATGGAACAGGGCAGAGAAATGGGTGGGGCAGAGTACTTTGTGGGTAAACGACTATTGTCCCTAAAAACCTTCTTTTCAAGGAGAACAAATTTGAGAGCAAAAATGGATGATTGAACATGGTCAGAGTTGGAAAGAGGGCTCCCAAATTTGTACCTAGAGCCCCCATCCACAATCAGAAAGGATGAAGTGGCAGCCTGCTAAGCATTAGCATCAAATTGAGCTACATTTTGTAGTTGCGTCAACGAGATAATTGCTGTTGCTCCTTAACTTCGATGTTGGTTGATGTTTGAACACATATTTGTGTACGGTGAAAATGTGCCATCGATAACTACTCCCTTTGATTTGGGTTGATGACAACTTATTCTGCTCCTTGAACATTGATGCAGATCGAATATTGAACACGAGAATTGGCTTGTATATGGAGAACTGTGTGAGTAACACTACTATGCTGCTTTTTTTCCCGATGATTTTCTTTTCCTATATCCTCATCTCGACTATAGAAGTGAACATGGCAGTGTTCATTCTCAAGCTTTTGTGACTCACCTTTATTTATCGTTGTCGATCTGATACGGGATGGACTGTGGGTCTTCTCCACTTTACTCCTTGAACATCGATGCTGATCAAATAATGAGCATTAGAATCAACCTGTATATGGGAGAATTGTGCGAGTTACACCACCATGATGCCTTTTTCCCAGTGATTTTCTTTTCCTTCATCCTTATCTCGACTATAAAGTGAACATGGCAGTGCTCATTCTCACGCTTGTAAAAAAGGCTTAGAACCTGGTCCTCTCCTTTGTATCACTTGTGAAGATATTTTCGTTTCTCATCTAAAAACAAAAAGAAATAATGATGATTTATAAATTTGGAAAGATACACATTTCATATACTACTTTTTAGTTTCCAATACCACGAGTTTTCTATTATTCATCTGGTTTTTGGGTACACATTCTATCTGCTGTTAGGTGGTCTACTCCCTTGCCTAACAAGTCCTTGGATTTGGTTTTTTATCTATTAATGGGACACCCATTCAAGGGGATATAGAAACGCTATGGTTCAACATTGTTTATGCCTTCTTTTGGAGTATTTGGAAGGAAAGAAATAACAGACTTTTCAACATGGAGCACACTAACAAGGAGTATTTGGCCCTTTTTGAATCCATTATTTATTTGGCCCTATATTGGTGTCGCACTATCCCCTCTTTTTGTAGCTATGACTTGACCACATTAGTATCTCAGTGACATAGTCTTTTATAATATGTTTTGATAGGCTGTAACTTTTCAAATATCAATGAAAATTTTGTTTTCTATAAAAAAAATACCACGAGTTTTCCTCATTTAAAGGCAATACCACGAGTTTTCCTCATTCAAAGGAAGGGTGGGAGGCCATATAGATGATATATCAGCCCATTCATAAATTTGTAAGATTCCTTCTAAGGAAAAGGTTCCATGAATCCACCAAAGGAATCCAATGCTTCTAAACCGTTCTTTTTTGTTAGTAGAGAGATGATATAAGGATCTTATATACATCTTTGAGACATGTCTCACCAAGCCAATGATCATCCCAAACCAAAACATTAGATGTGCAACCGAAAATCAAAAGCGTGTTGTCCTTGACCAGGGAATAAGTAGAGTAAGTGTCTTTCCATGGGCCTTTAGATTTGTAGAGCATTCTGTTGCCATATATAAAATGAGATTTTCCCAAACCAAATTAGGATCAATAAAGCATTTCCAAAGTGCAGATCTCTCCTTGTAATACTTCCAATGCCATTTAGCCAAAAGGAAGGTTCTTGAATGTCAATGATACCAAGATCCCCCTCCTCTATCGGTCACTTAACCTCAGCCCATTTCAACAGATGACTGATTTTACCCTAGTAGAGCCTCACCGCAAGTAATCCTTATAAAACTTCTCAATTTTCTTAACCACAATCTGTGGAGCCTTGAATAGAGATAGGTAGTAAGTTGGTAAATTTGTCGATGTGGCATTGATAAGGGTGAGCCTCCCACCTTTAGAGATAAACTTACTACCCCATCCCTGCAAATGTTTCTCAATATTTTCAATAATCAGCAACCAAAAGAAGAGGAATTTAGGCTTTCTATAAAGAGGCAGGCCAAGAACCAGTATTACATCTGTGAGGTGCCGCTAAAGATTGGGCAACCTATTGGTGAATACAAAAACCAAAAAATTCGGACTTCATTGAATTAATCTTGAGGCCAGATGCAAGTTCAAAATCTTTAACCGTGTTCATAAGATTGGAAATGCATTCTAGTCTATGAGATGAAAAGAGGATGATGACATCTGCAAAGAGAAGATGAGTAATTGATACTACATTGGTGCCAATTTCAGAATAAAAACCCTTGATGTTGCAAGTGATTCTTCACGAATCAACATTCCATTCAAACAATCCATAACCAAGGTGAAGAGAAAAAGAAGAAAGTGGATCCCCTTGTCTGAGTCCTCTCGACGCCAATAATAGAAAAATTTGCCGTGGATATGCAACCAAACATCCATTTTCTCCAAAGGGAACCAAAGCCAAAAGAATCTCATCCAGGAAAGACCAATCCACCATGTTGAATGCTTTTTTCAACATCAAGCTTAATCACCACCCCTAAGATATTCTTCCTATTCCATTCTTCAATGATCTCATTAGCAACCAAAGATGCATCCAGAATCTGCCTATCAATCAACAACAAAGGAAGATTGACGAGGAGTAATGGTAGATGGCAATACTTTCTTGAGATGCTCGGAGAGTGTTTTGAAAGGCGCGCCTGGGCTCAAGTTCCACCTCTAGCGCCTCGTGTGTCTCAGGCGAGGCGCGTGTGATAAGGCATGCGCCTTACTTGAAGCCCCGGGCGCCAAAAGGCGCTCGCCTCATGAGATTTTTTATTTCCCTTGCGCTTTTTTGTTTTAGATCCCAGTGCTAGGCCATTTAAAGCGCGTGAAGGTTGATGTTGAAACTTCATTTATGTCTATGAAAAGTTTTTTTTAGTGTATACACACACATATATAAATTTTGTGTTTTTTTATATAGTGCGCCTTAAGTAAAAAAGCCTTCGTCTTTTTCAAACACTACGCTCTGATAAAAGACTTTGACAATGATCTTATATAAGCAATTAGTAAGACTGATAGGCATGTAATCAACAACTGTTTTAGCCCCCATCTTCTTTGGAATAAAGCTGAGCATTAGCATTGATGACCCATTCTCAAAGAATTTGTTGAACACACTCTTGACGTCGTCCTTGAGAATGTTCTAGGACTTTTTAAAGAATTCGGGGCGGTGAAACCATGTAGTCCAAGGGCTTTATTTTGTAACACATTGAAGACAATAATTTATAGGATTAAATTATTTTATGAACTTTTTGACGTCAATATTTTTTAGCGTAGGTAGTAAAAGTAGTAATAATTTGTATTGTTATAGTTCAAACTCTTATATTTTAAAGAATAAAAAAAATAATACTATTCTTCTAGTATAACTATGAGACATAGAAACTTTAAACCTTAGTGCATTATCATAGAGGCGTTAGCCTCGAGGCTAAAACCTAGAGTCTTGCATCTCAAGGCGTAAGCCTTAATAGCCGTTTAAAACATTGATCGTTAGAATAGTTGAGATGTTTATAAACTTGCCAAAACACTCACGAGTATATAAAAAGAAATCTCATCGAAACATGGCGTATTCCTAACTCAACTAGTAAAATATATTTTGACTTGTGAATTCTGATGTTGTTTGGTTGGAATGGCATTTGCAGAGAGGTTTATGCTTCTTTTGGAGGACTTCAAATGATGTTGAAGGGAGATCCCCTCCACTGCGCCAAATTCAGGGTGGATCAGAACATGTTTTTGCTCCTAAGGAAACTCCCATGAATCATTAAAATCTCTCTTCATTTTCACTGCCTTTTGTTTTACACAAATTTTAATAACTCAGATAGTTTAGGAATTGAAAACTTGCACTTAATTCTTCTTCATAGTTGCTGTATGGTTTTTAACAGACGCCAAACTTGCACTTAATTTTTTTTTTGTTTAATTAAGATATTTTTTTAGTACAAATTGGGGAAGGGGGATCACAGTATCGATTTCAGGGATCGAATTCGTGATCATGGAGTTGAAATTGATGAACATCAAACCAAATAACCAATCGTGCCACCAATTTATTTGGTTTAATTAAAATATAAGTGATACATATTTAATAGGAAATGTAAGATATAATATATTATATGATAATGTATGTTGATAGTTAAATAAAATTGATTAATATAAAACATGCTATTAAATTAGTTAGTAATAGTTCATCAAAGTATTAACTCAATTGGATCACATATTTGGTGAGTGTAGTGGTTGGTTGAGTACATGAGTTCATGTGTTAAATAGCATTTGAGAGACATACTTAAACGTAACAATTTGTTTAACAATGCTTCAATAATATATGTGTGGTTTCATTCCAATGTTTTGCAGGATATTATTATGGTAGATAAAGCAAGTTTATCAATGAGCAATAGACAGATACATTTAGGTGTGCATCCCTCAATTTCCTCAAATGTAACACTATGCATGTAGTACATATAATTCCAATATATGGATTATAGACACTGATGCATCAAATTATATGTCGGTAATATTTATTATTTTCTAATTTGTGTGAGATATTTTTACCTATTGGATTGCTTTATGATAAGAAAATATTGTGCTAATGGAAGATTTAGTTTTGGAAAATGCATTATATCTTCATGCGTAACTTAGTAATTTGTTGTCTATGTTTCATACAAAACCATAATTTAAGAAATCGAATTGGAGTGGAGGTGCATTGTAATATAATTTACTAGAAATTAAAGGGGTATTTATTTATGCAACCATGTTGTGACATAGACATTTAAGTTATCCTTAGACATGTCTACGAGGCAAGGCAATGTTAGAAATGACTTTATAGTCTCCATCCCTATCTCTCATCTTTAATCATTATCCCCACAAAATTTAATTTTGTGGGGGGAATGAGACACAGATTTTATGCCGAAAATTTGTGGAGTTGTGTTTAACTATTATTATTCTAGAAAATATTAACCTAAATTTGAATTAAGAGTCATATATCAAAATATAACATTTACATTGAAATATATCATTGGTCTTCCTTTCAATTATCTCATGAGTTTTGCTTGTCAAATATCTTGGAGATCATGGTTGTTGGTTTTTCCTTTATTAATGAATTATTATTATTATTATATATATATATATATATTTGAATTTCTAATGTCTTTCAAATTTGGGTACCTTGAAATCTGTTGCCTTGAACAATTGCAAGTGACCAAAATTCATTAATGTGCATGAACTTCAATCGATCAAGAAGATGTTTTTAGATACATGATAGTGTCGAACAAATTGGATAAAATGTTCCACACTGATGACATTTTTTAGAGCAATATCAAGAGATTTAGGAGCTTGATTCCAAATTAAAACTGTGTAAATATATTTATAAAAATAAAATAATAGAAAATATAAATTGATGGAGAAATGAGGATGGTGAATACATTCCTCATCCCTATCTTTGATTAACTTGCACGGACTTTTCCTCCACACTCCATCCCTCTTTCGCTGCCTAAATGGGAATTCTCCGCCCCGTCAGGGGCAGGTCCCGTAGTGCCTCGACTCTACTAGGAAAATGGACACATCTCTAGTCATTGTTTTATAAAAGCAATATCTTCTTTAACTGGAGTTAACTTGTAAAGATCCGACCCAAAAGTGGTCCTAACCTAGGTCTTTAACCAACATGAATGACTTAAAACATTCGACGCGAACTATTTAAACAAAACTTAAAACATTTATTAATCCAAACACATCAAACATTTCATTTAACAAGAACCTGTCCATGTTTCAAAACACCTGTCCTCAAAACATTTAAAACATAGTCTCTGATCAGAGAATATTTTATTTCATTTCAATGGTAAACAAATCAACACGTAAATCCAGTCAACGTCTCAAAACATAAACCTAAGGGCTTCGTGCCCATCTACATGCTGAATGAAATCCAAAAAGACAAACATAAATACTAAGAGTAAAAGACAACGATTCTCATGATCGGTAAGCATCCTCATCTAGCCATCTTGTCGCCGCCCCAAGTTATCTAGTGGAAAAAACCACAAAAATAAGGGTGAGTAAACGAGTTTACTCAGTAAGAATCCCCAACCGGGGTACAGTACGATAAAACTGATCATCTAGCATAGAAGTATTCATGCAACAACTATGAACACAAATCTCAGTACTTTACTTGGGTTGTCAAGGCAACCTCTGAACTGATGCCAACTCGTGGTCTTACTCCTTTAAGCTATCCTCATAAAGCTTCATACTTACTTTGGGTTGTTAAGACAACCCCTGAACGGATGCCCACACGTGGTCTTACACCATGATGAATCCCTGAAGGATGCCCACACGTGGTCTTACACATTTGAGTTATCAACATAATTCCTGAAACCTCGAGAGTCTCTATCTCTCGGTCTAGGGACTAGAACTACAACTTTGGAAGAATTGGTGTACTGTACTCAAGATCCCAAGGGAGCTCTCCTTTCGGCGCATAATGAGCATGCACGCACACCGCATGCTGCTGCAAACCAGGTAAATGCTGGGGTCTATGGCAAACTGTCCTGGTCCAAATACGCATGCCTAAAGATTCGGATCGGTGCCACTGAATCACAGTGGTGCGAGACCCTCGGCACCCTAACTTTGTTAGCCTGAAACTACCGCACGCCTGAAGCTAAGAACCGCCAATGGTTAGACTTACACCACGGGCCAATCCCGCTCTAGCAGGCTGCATACTTAGGCTATACCGACACGATGTGGATCATGCTGGCGGCTAGGGACGCAGGATACGTCCTTGCACATCCCTGCTTGTGGGGCAAAATACGTTATGTTACTTCTACCATAAATAATGCAGACTAGGCTATGCCAACTGCATGGTTAGCTAAACCATGCTGGCGGCCAGTGACGGAGCATACATCCTCGCGCATCCCTGTATGTAGGGCAACATACGTCGTGCCACTCTCAGTCTCTAAATGATGACTCCTAGACAAGTTCTACTCTAAGATCACATGCTATCTATCAAACAAGCAACATTCAAGCAGAGGATCAAAACCTAGCATGATACTACAAGCATAACAGAATAACATGAACATGCCTGAAACGAACAACCTAGTATGGTACTAACATGATCAACAATTCAACGTACATGTTAGCCAGAATTTATAATCAAGGAAATCTATCCACTAGCATGCTCATAATCGATGCAAGCAAACAAGCATACAACACAGTTAAATCGTAGGACCCACACAACCCCGATAAGAAATCCTTAACTAGATTGGCAGACAAGCTAAACAAATAAAAACGGTTGCTCCTAGAGCTGCAGATCAACAAACACGATAGAACCTAGCAAGCAATTTAATAAATAATAATTAATATATAACTACGAAATGACAGCCCCTAAACACGAACAAGAACGGGGCAGCGAAGGGTCGTTACCCACTCGGCGAAGTCGACACGGTTGCGAGTAAAGGCGGAGGCGTTGCTGCGAAGGCTGTACATGGACAGATGCGTCGTTGGCTGCTTGCGAGGGCGCTGCTGGACAGATGTGTGGTTGGTGCGCTGGGCGAAGGCGCTGCTGGCGAACGATATTGCAACGCGCGGCTGTGCTGCAGTAAGGAAGGCACACACGATGGGCAGAGGCGCTGCTGCATGGACCGGCTGGGCGGCGTGCGGCTGTGCAGGCATTAAGGGCTTCTCGGACTAATCAGCAGGCGCTGATGCGGCAACGCTGCAGATCGGGCTGGGCTCAGTGTTGGTGAAAGACGCTACTGCTCGGGTCTGCTGGTGCTGATGCGATGATGGCACCAATGGCTCGGGCGCAGGCAGCAAGGATAAAATTACACGGATGCACACTGATCGCATTAAGGTTGGTTCGCAAACTGCGAATAATATGAATGAATTACAGCGATTTGTAAATGAAAGTATACCTTATCGTTTGTAGCAAGTTTTAAAAGTAAGTAAAAGTCATCTCCACTGGGAATTATGTCGTAGTTCAGTTATTTATAAGTAAGTGAAATGTGAGGTTTGTGATAACAAGTTGTCAATTTATTATCGGTTTAAATGGTTTGAAGTGGTTTTGGTATCGATTTTGCAAGTAAATAAATAAATAATAGAAGTTCGCAAAGAAAGTTTTCGCAAAAGCTAAACCTATAATTGCAACTAACGCCCAACTATCCCGTCTTTAGATCTTTAAGTAGCCGGATTTGTACAAAGAAAATCTAGTAAACCTCCTTTCGGAGTGAATGCGAATTGCGAACTATGTTCGCAAAATACCCTAGATGGAGCGTCAAAGATATTTACTCAAGGTAAATGGC
>JBBMEF010028182.1:0-16503 GCA_037832685.1 Sicyos baderoa | reverse complement strand
GTGGGGTTTTTGGGTTTTTTTTCTTTTTTTTTTTTTTTTTTTTTTTTTTTTTTTTTTTTTTTTTTTTTTTTAATTTTGTTTTATCAATAATCTTAAATTTTAAATTTCTTTCCTCGTAGTGATGTGTATTTTTTTTATTCTTATTTTTTAATTACGGTTACCGCTCTTTTCATCAGCTAACCTTTTTCTTTTTTTTTTTTAATAAAAATTTAGAAGTAAAAGATGTTGAACACTTTTTCTTTTTTTTTTTTAAACACCAACACTTTCTAGTAAGACGACAAGTGTTTAGACAAGTGTTTAATTACGAGTAAGTGACCACCATAGATTGAATCACATCTCATACACTTCAAAACCCTTGTTAACCGATTAAACCAATCCATTAAGTTCCACTTCGAAGTATTTTTCATTATTATTTTTTTAGATTACAATATGTAGGGTGGATTCAAACCACTACTATTTTATACTTATAAGTGATTCAAATTATAATAATTTTTTGTTAAATTGAGTGTAGGGTCGGGCAACTGCTCTTGGCTATTACACTGAGATTGAGTATTATATTTGAACTAACATTTAGGATGATTTGATATATTTTCGCAACAAAAAAAAAAAAAGAAGAAGACAATTAAAATTTCTTGGCGTTGTGCCTCTGCATACATTTGTTACTGCAAAAGTAGAGAGTAAATGAAAGATTGAAGAACACGAAGCTCATTATGAACCAGAAAACTAATTCAGCCGTTTGCTTATAATTTCACGCCGGCTTCTCCATTGCCGCCGTCGCATCGGAGCTTCCATCACTTCCGTCTGTAATCTTCGATTTGTACGCCAAATCCATGCACCTCTCCACTCCATCATCTACCGATAAATAGAAGTTTTCTTTCCCTATCAATTCTGTGAATTCCGATGCGATCATCTTCTCCATCACCACGATTCTCGGGTTTATAATCCCCATCTGTTTCAAATTGTTCAATTCACAAATTTTCAGTTTCTTCTCGTTACAGGGAAAGGAAACAGAGAGTTGGATTGTGGGTCTATACGCATATTGGTTCTGCTTTCGAGTTTAGGTATAACTGAACTGATTCAATCAATTTGACAAAAAGAAGAATCGAACCAATGTCCAACAAAAGACAAAACCATTAATTCATTTTTCCTTGATTTTTAGGTCAAACCAATAATTGATCCTCCGATTCCACTGATTTGACAAAAAGAATAACTGAACAATGTTCGATACATGATAAAATCATTGCCTCAAATTTCTTCGATTAGATTCCCTACTGTTTAAATCTTTTTTACTATTTTACCTGCTATTTTACTTACAATTTGTATTTAATGTTTTTCTAAAAAACATCTCGTGATTTATAAATAAATAATAATTAATTATTGACCAATAAAAAATTTAACTAACATATAAAAAGAAAAATGAAAGTAAGTAAATCAATATTAGTTTGGTTCGGTTTTTATTGATTTTTACAAATAGGAACCGATCCAACCCAATAACTTTCGGTTTTTTTCTAAATAAAAATCAATATGTCCAATATTATGAGAAAAGTCTTAACCGATCCAATCAATCGATTTGGTTCGGTTGAATTTAGTTGGTTTTCGGTTTTCATTATCACCCGTATGGGTATGTGCCCAATTACCTGAATTCCGATTGCTTGTAACGATCTTCGGATTTCGACTAGAGTTTCAATCCCTGTCATGTCGATTGATGTAACTCCTACGCAAATAAATACGGTGAGTTGAGTATAGAAATTGTTGAGAATTGAGAGCAGAGCATTTATTATGGATTGTGGATTATTATTTATTACCACTCAATTCCAGCAGTACGTGTTGGACTGATCCGTCTTTGGAATCAGATATGGCTTGCTCATCACGAACCCATCTGAAAATCCTGTTCAAAAACGGCAAGAATTGGACTTGTTAATCGAAAGCGTCAAGTGTGCAGGTAAACTGTTCGATGAAATGCGTGAATGAACTTTTGTGTTACCTTTCTCTGATGTAGTTGGAGTTTGCATAGTAAATAGGAGAGCCGAGTTGAAGAACAATGATTCCAGGGACTCTGGTTGCATTCGGGTATTGCTCTACGTCTCTGTAGAAAGATGTGTTTGGTATCTTCCCAAGCTTGCATGTTGCTGGTCTTGCCATGTAAAGTAGAGCTCTCAGCAAAGCAAGACCCACCTGCTCAATATATAGTTTAGGGATAAGAAAAATTGATGTTTTTTTAAAACAAGGGTTGGTGTCTGTCCCTAAGCCAGACACCAGAGACATCGAAGGAGTAATGTCACAGGTGAGTCTTGAACCTGGAATCTTGAAGGGAGCATACCTTCTAAACCCAAGTCTTCAACCACTGTGACACCCCTTAGGGACGATAAGAAAATTTGATGTTAAATGCCTTTATACTATGTTTACGCTAAGATTACTTAGTCGGAGTCTCACTCTCCCGTCATCGAACAAACATCTTATGCAATTAGGTTGTTATGTATATTGGGTCATATATTGTATGAGTATTTTATGACAATCTTTCATTACTTCAAACATAAGAAAATATACAGTTTAACTCCTTTCCTTGTGGACGCATCTAACATAAGGGTACCGCACGCAAATTACAGTGTTTTTTGTCTAGCGTTTCGTTGTTATGATTATTCATAAACATTTGAATTTGGAATAATTTATATGTTATGACAGAAATTAATTACTAACCGAAAGCATGATGCCAACATCCATGCTCAACAGGGCAACACCCAAGAAAGCAGCCATACAAATGCAGAAATCGAACTTGTCGACCTTGAGAAGATGATAGATTTCTTCGTATTTGATCAGACCAAACATGGCGGACATGATAATGGCGGAAAGGGCTACAAGAGGAGTGTAGCTGAAGAGAGGAGCAAGAAAAAGGAGAGTGAGAGCCATGAAGATTGCCATTACTATGTTTGACATTGCTGTTCTACATCCAGCATTGAAGTTGACTGCAGTCTTTGAGAATGGCCCTGAAAAAGAAACAAAGGTAAAATTCCATTGAACAAATTATTTTTATTATGGCTCTTGTGTTCATAATAATTGATGTAGTTGACTATTAAGGGGGGTGTTTGTTTGTTTCTAAAAAACAAGATATTGTTTCTAATTCCTCTAAAAACAAATCACATCCAAACTAGTTTTTTACTACAACTCTCAATTTTTAACTACCCAAAATAACTCCTCAAACTAATTCCTCATCCAAAAACCTCCTAAGTGTGATTACTAACCAGTGGTTAAGTAGCAGGAAGTGAAAGATCCCACGATGTTCATCAAGCCAAAGGCTACCATTTCTTTGTTGCCATCGACTTGTTCGTTTTTCATTATCGCAAAGCTTCGACCGATTGCTATTCCTTCCTGGGATTATTAGATCAAGAAGAAGCTTAGAGAAGCTAAATTTAATAGGAAAATGAAAATGGGGATTCAAGTAAAAGAGAAAGGGAGCCCAAGAACTTACAGCCAAAGCTAGAAGGGCAGTGATCATGCCAGCTTGTATCACAGCTGATAGATATTTTGAGTCAAAGTTCAATAAGTGAATAGAAAGAGGGTTTATTCCTTTGCTCAACTTACCCACCTGTGATTGAAATCAAGACAACAATAATAATAGTAATTAGAAAAACAGCTAAAAGAAGGTTTAGTAAATAACTTTAGTCAAGCTTACTGTAATTTTTTTTTATGGTATTCTTTGAATTTAATGAAACTGATCTATATAGTTTTGTCTAGATATGGATTACACTTAAGCGACTAATATGTAACTCAATGTTAAAGTCTTAGGGTGTGTTTGTTTTTTTGGATATGAGGAGTGGTTACAAAAACTCCTCGTTTATTATTATTATTATTTTTTTTTTTTTGTAGTAAACAACCACTCTTAACCACTTTTAACCACTCTTAAACCCCTCTATCAAATCTCACATCAAACTTTATTAAACTTCACATCAAATTTATCACTCAACTACTATTAACCTCAGTCTCCAAACAAGTAGTCGATTACTCCACTACTATTAATCTCAATCTCCAATCGAGTAGTTAACCATTCTAAACTACTATTAACCTTTTCTTTTCCCTCCCCTCCATACTCCACTTTTTTGTACTAAAAACAGACACACAGTGAGTACAACTTTGTTTATAGAGGCCTAAGGTTGAAATTCAAGGGGGCTTAATTATAAAACTTCTTAAATTAAAACGTTGGGACTATTGCAGATGATCCGAATGCAGTGGAGCAAAGCTTCCATTCTCGATTATAAAAATAAATCAAAACAATCAATGCTAATTAGAGTTTAGTATAATCAACATAAATGTATATGAAATATGAACTTTAAGACAGGAGTTCGTTAAAAAAAAAAAGAAAAAAAAAAGGAAAGAAATGATACAGTTAAGATTCCATGGCGAGTTCCATCGATGAAATACGCAAACAAACACCCGACTATCACTGTCACCATCGGAGCCATCGCCGACACCCAAAATAGCTTTGGGTTTTTGTTTCTCTGTTTAACAAAATAACAATTTTCACCCTTAGAATAAAAATTAAAAAAAAAAGAAGAAAAAAACTCAAATACCATTTTGTTTTGTTTAAACCAATTGAACCAATTTTTATTTAAAGTAAATAGACTAAAATGAAAGATTTGGAAAATGAAACCAAACTCAAAATAGTGGAATTAAAATTAAATTTAACCAATGAGTAAATAGAGAGGAGAGAAAAATGACTTACCAGGTACCTAGTAAATTGGAGAAAAACGAGGAAGACGATGCCCACCACAGCACTTTGCCATTTCCACTGCAAAATAATAATAATAATGAAGTTTTTTTTTTTTTTTTTTTTTTTTTTTTTTTTTTTTTAATTTACTTTTATATTTATTTAAAAAAATTAAACTCACGTAAAAATTAAAAAATAATATTATCAATATATTAAAATTTAAAATTGACTTATTCATCATTTAATTAATATTATATTTAATATTAATCAATTATTTTTTTTGAAAATAACATTAATCTTTTATTTTATTTTTTTGAAACCATAACCTTAATCTAAGGCTATTCCTCGGAAGCCTCATGCGACATCGACCTATATTCTTAATATTGATACGAGCTATCATTTTACGCTTCAAAGAACTGATTTAGGTTGGGTACTCATATCTCGACGGGCGCTTTTGTGGCATGTGGGATAGAATGTCTACATGCACCTTTTCCCCTCTTTAGACAGAGGCTTTGGGCCTTTTATGTGGCTTTCAAATGGCAAATTTCACTAATAATTAGGCTGAAACAGACTGCCAAGTGTTGGCTTCTGAACTCAATTCAGCAAGAATATATCTTATTCATAAGTGGAGATTATTGAAGACGATATATTCATAAGTGGAGATTATTGAAGACCTCAGAGAAGTAATGACAGAGGCACAAATCTCAGGTTTGTGTAAAATCCCTCGTCTAGCAAGGGCGAGGTGCGAAGCATGAGACCAATAAACTTACAATTTAGCTACTTTTGCTTTAAATGTTATAAGAACTCATGTTTGGTTCCATGTTCCGCCTGATTGGTTAGTTTCATTTTTATTTTCGGTTTTAAATGCTTGTACGCCTTCGGCTGTTTCAATATCTTAATATATTATTCATTTTTTCCTCAAAATAAGGGTTCAATTTTGAAATATAAAGAATAAATAAAAATTGTAGGTCAAATTTAAAGAGAAGGAAAAGAAACAAAACAAAACCTCGGCTCTAAGGGCAAACACGGCATGTAAAACGGAATAAACGTCGGTTTTATGGGTGAAATGAGTGAGTCCAAGCATGCCTTTGAGTTGTTGTAAGCAAATGATCACAGCCGTCCCTCCCATGAACCCAATGATCGTCGAATGCGACAAGAAATCCACCAAAATTCCCAATCTGCCCCCCACGTCCAATTTAATTATAACTATATAAATTAAATTCCAATAAAATAGTACTAATTAATTAATTAATTACGTGGCCGGGCCGCACCTTAGCATGCCCAAGGCAGCTTGCATGAGACCGGTGACGAAGGTGGCGGTGAAAACCAGGTGGAGATATAACGTCGGTTCCTGCTCCGGCGACGCCACTTTTCCGATGATCTGTGATATCAGCAGCGAACACGCCGCCACCGTCCCCACCGCCAGATGCTTTGAACTTCCCATTACTGCATATATTAGCGGCGGCACAAAGCTCGAATCTGCACCACCCACCACCAAAATTTATTTGTTCAATAATAGTGAACATAAAAGAATAAATCTTTAACATAAATTTACTCTAAAAGCAAATTTTAGATATTTTTTTCCCCTTAATACAAAAAATACTTCAACATTTGAAATCACATAATAAACTTATCAAAATAATATTTTAATTGTTTATTAACCTTTCCTCCATAAATATTAGCAATATGTCATTTTTATATTAAAATTATCATTATTATTTAACCAAAATTGGATTAATTTGAACTCTTAACTAATCGTGACTATTTGTTTGACATATTTATGTAGGATTTAGTCATACGAATTATATATTGAGAAGTTATATTGAGTAGTTAAAAAATTGAAAGTCGTAATTTTTGGGTAGAAAAGTTAAAGTTAAAACTTTGTTTCGTTGTAAATTTAAGATGAGTAGTTATTTTTAGTAGTTAAAAAATATGATTAAAAATGTGTAAAATAGTATGGACATCCATCTCAAAACTAATTAGTCATGAGAGAAGTAGTTTACATATCTTATAAACATTAAGAGATATTCTCACCTTATCAATGTGGGATTCTCAACAAAATGAGTGATTAAAAATGAGTTACTTTGATTAATTTGAAAAAAAATTGATTAAAAATGAATGTTAGAAATGATTGAGTACGTTATAAATGAAGGATTAAAAATGAATAGTTAAGAATGAGAGTAATTTTTAAAAGTATAAATGAGAAAAAGTTAGTAAAAACGTAACTTGTTTGGACGTAAGTTTTTAAAAAGGAATTAATAAATCATAAAACTAAATTCTACATAAATATGTCAAACAAACAACCTAATAGCTTCTAATTAATTATTTTTTAAATATTACAAAAACAATCACTTTCTGATTAACTATTTTTTAAATACTACATAATGCCTTTCAACCTTTAATCGAAAAAATCAATGATATCCGAAAATATCTTTGCTAGCTCCATGTATAACATAATAACAAAATGTTAAGAATTCAAATCTTCCCAACCTTATATATAAAATAAAAAACAAATAGGAGATTGATTAATGGGAGTACTCACAAAGGCCAATGATGGGAGGGAGGCTAGCAAGCTTAGCATAGCTGATGCCTTGTGGGATAGCAAGGCTGGTAATGGTAATACCAGCAAGCAAATCATACTTGAACTTATTCAAATTATAATTAGGAACCCATTCCAAAATGGGCACAAAATATTGTACCCCTTTTTTCAGTCTCTGCATTCGGCTCCTCCTCTCATCACCAAATCGCCCGAACGGATCGTCGGGGAAAAATGTCTCTTTCAGATCAGATTTCAGCCTCTTCCCGAATGGCCTTGGAGCCGCAAAGCTCACATTTTTATCAATTTTTGACGAACCCATTGGAGAAATTAACTGGATAAACTGATTTTTGGGGTTGAATAATTATTATTGATATGAGTTTGTGAGGGGTGATGTTATTATATATAGAGAGAATGTGCTTAGTGGAGGATGAGGAGGAGATGAATGTGGTAAATAATAATATGGATAAGATCGTTATTAAATTAATTTCCTCAAATGATATTGAGATTAAGTGGAACGGAACTGTTAAAACCCTTTTGGAAAAAATTACCTTTTCAGACTCAGTTTTAATTTTTATGGTATATTTTGAGATTACTTTTACCTTTGTTTTTTTTTTTTTTATTAAAAATTAAATTCATCTCAAAACTAAAATAATATGATTATCAATATTCTTTTTTCTTTATTTTTTCTGTAAAAATCTTAACTGTGTTTGCTCACTTTAATCGCGTTTCAAGTTTACACCTTATTGCATTGACACATAGAGTTTAAATAGTAAGCTAACTGTGCTTAATGATTTATCAAATGAGTCGATGGTGTAGTTCATTATTTTGATCGATGTTAATCCATTTCAATTCCATGATTACATGAGTCCGAATATTAGAATTTGTCCTCTCCCAATAAAAAACCGTTTTTAATGATTTGTTTCATGAATTTACTAGTGTGACCTTTTATCTTAATTTCTGACGGAACTTACTATTATGGTTGGTCAACTTTTATTGAACTAACAATTTAATATTTCAATCTTTTCAACGAAATTTAGTACTTCAAAATATAAAATTTGTGAAGTTTGATCATTTTAGTCTCATTTATTTTTAGCAAATATAGAATTTCAGTTTAAGTAAACTTCTATTTCAATAAGGTAAGAAACAACAATAAATTGAATGAGCATTTAAGAACCTTTCCTATAATTTTATCTTTTTGGTCTAAAATACAAATAAGCTTCCAATTCTAGAAGTTAAAAGTTTTGTTCAAAATTACTTTTTTGTGTTTTATGGTAGAAGTAGGAATTCAAAATCATCAACCTTTTAAATAATAAATGAAATATAAATCATGTGCGAATTAGCTTGCCATAATTTAATATATATTAGCAATCTTTATTTTGCGGAAAAAGCTATCAAATATCTAAAAAGGGGAATTTGCTATATTACGATAAGCCAAAAAAAGAAAAGAATAAATAGTAATTTTTTTAAAATATTTGTAAATATAGCAAAATCAGATTTATAGACTCCATCAATCGAGTCTGATAGACTCCATCAATCGAGTCTGATAGACTCCATCAATAGTATCTGATAGACTCCTTCGATAGTGTTTGGTAGAGTTTATAAAAAAAAGTTGATATATTTGCAATATTTTTAAAAAATTGCTATAATTCTAATGTAGAGTAAGAAATTTACAATATCCCTATCTAAAAACTATTTAAATTGTTATGTTCAAATTTTATGAATGCCTTAAAATTATAAAATTAAATTTAGCATTTAACATTTTTTCCAAAAAAAAAAAAGAAAGAAAGAAAATTTAGCTTTTAACAATCTCCTTGGTATCAACTTGTGGAGGTTTATACTCTATTTGTAAGACACTTATTTTGTCTCCAAGTTACTTTCTTTATTATTAATTAATTTTAAAGTAAAACAATTTATACTACCCTTACATAATCACTACTTAGGCTCCAAACCCCCTTTCATTATTGAACTAAAAAAAAAAAACTTAGAAATGGGCAAACAAGCATAGATTGAGAACATACATGATTACTTTATAGTAAAGCAAAGTTTTGTCCCTAAGGGACAATCCAACGGCTGGGACTAAGAACTTTAAGACTTTTTTGCTTGAGATATTTCTGGTTCGAGGCCGCTGAAAAGCATTTAAACTATAATATCCTTCGAAGTATTCCGAGTTTTCAAAAACAAAACAGTGAAGCAAAGTTCTGATGAAAAAAAAACTTGCTCAAGGAAAGTAGCGCCATCTTCGGCCTCATCAACGGAAATGCATTTCATTTCCTATAAAACGACGTCGAAATCAATTTTTTTCTTCTTCTTTTTTATCTTTCTTGGGCTAGGCACAAACTTGGCTTCACTAAAGGAAAATTACACTTTTAATTGTCTCAAAAGGGAATTAAAAAAAAAAAGCACTTAATATATTTCAATTAGGCAAATGTTGTGGTCAATGAAATATTAGAAACAACCGAACACTAAGGCCCCATTTGATAACCATTTAGTTTTTTGTTTTTGATTTTTCAAATTTAAGCCTATTTTCTCTCAAATTTCTTACAATTTGTTTCATCATTTCTACCGTGTATATATCTTTCCTTAAGAAAGTAGGGGGAGATTAACCACTTTTAAAAACAAAAAAAAGTAGTTTCCCAAAGTTTATTTTTGTTTTTAAAAGTTGGTTAGTATTCTCCTACTTTATTAAAGAAAGAGGGATAAATGGTAGGAATGATGGAGCACATTGTAGAAAATTTGAGAGAAAATAGGCTTAAATTTGAAAAAACAAAAACAAGAAACCAAATGGTTATCAAACGGGTCTAAACTAATTGGGGAAAGATACTTTGGAAGATAAAAGGAACAATAAATTTAAATTACAAAATAGACAAAAAGAGTTTAGTGGCAAAAAAGCTTTTGAAAATTGAGTGCGTAAAGGGAAAGAACATAAGCTTTTTCAACAAAGCCACCAAATTAATTAGGGTTTGCAGCGGGTGGGGGGAATTTCTAATTTCCCCTTTAAAACAGTTTATTAGTTTATTTGTTTTGTAATATTCATATATATGGTATTGTAAAGGAAGAAAGTTTTGATTTCAATTCTTCCATCTTTAATGAATATAAGAAGAAGATAAATTCTGTTTTAATTTTTTAATAAGCTGGTGTGTGTGCCTCTAGCTACCCACTATCTTGTGGCTTCATTTATTTATTTTCATAATATGGAGTGGAATTAAATCATGAAAAAACAATAATATATGATGTTTAGCATGTGATTATTGGTATAATTTTTATTTTGACTTTAACATAAGTTTGAGAATACCTATCTATATCTTCAAAACTTTTGGGGGCTTTTTGAATGTGTATTTATGGAGTGATTAGATAGAGTGGTTGTATTAAAGCTCGTTTGGTTATAATTCTTTGTAGAGTTTTTTGTAGATTAATTATATTTAAAACTCGTTTAGATGTGGATGTTTATTGAGTATTTACGGATAATATAGTTCGTTTGGATGTGAGTTTTTGTAAAGAAGTTATAAGACAAAAACAATCAATTTTATTTGAAGATTAATATGTAGTCTAAAGTTAAAATATTCATTTTATAAAAACTAAAAAAAAAATAAAAACATTCAATTTACCCGTGATTATCTTCCTAAAATTCAATATATATGAGTTAGTTAACAATCAAATGTAGTTTTTTTTTTTCCTTTTTATTAAAAATATTATTACTATTATTATTATTATTTTTTTTTTTTTTAAAGTTCAAATAAGAGAAGGGACCATAAATTCCAAATTGAATCTGTCTACAATTCAAGGGGACAACAAATCCCACATAAAAGATACTACTACTCCAAAATAATATGAGAGTCAAATACCAATTCTAAAAATTTAGAGTTGAAATGAATTATAACTCATCTAGATAATCAAACGTTTCATGTTATTAATTCTTTTATTAGTAGAAGAAGTAGGCATCAATCAATAAAAGTAGTCATGAAAATATATCTAAATTTAGAAAAATAGATATCAAATATTTAGTCCTAAGATATGAATTATGATTTCAAAAGACAAATAGTGAGAACCCATTGTGGAAGAAAGGGAAATAAAACACAATGATTAGAATAGGCTAATAATACACCCACCACCATTTCTCATTTTTGTGCAATGTTACACAAATAATGAAATCTACAAGTCTGAAACGCAATAGCTTTCCCTTTCAAAGGAACCCAACCAAACACCTTCATTTGGGAACATTTTTCACTTGTAATGTCTTCAAAACCCTAAATTTTAATTTCAATTTCAATTTTAGTTTCAATTCCAACCATGCATTTCTTGATTGAATAGATTTCCATTAACCTTATTTCATTTAGTGGGCAACAGATAATTATGTCCAACCAAATGTTGTAAAATCAAGCGGTATACCCCATGACATTAATTGAGGTGCGCTTGTGCACATAAGCTGGCCCGAATATCAAAAAAAGAAAAAAAAATTATGTATAACCTCTTTAATTGAACATATTAAATATTCGATGTTTTCATGTTAACTTGTCAATCTTTAACAAAAAAAAAAAAAAAAAATTATGAAAAAAGTTAAGGACCCATCGATTTAACTAATTGAGTTTTCAATTTATAATCATAAATTTAATCTAAAAAATTGATATACAATCATTTTCATCTTATTTGAGAATAATTGTACAATCTATATAAGATTTGTTGTCCGCTCTCCCATTCGAACTTTTTTTTTTTTTTTTTTAAATAGTGATGAGAATTTAAATTCAACATTGTTTTATACACGTGACAATATGAAACCAATTATATAATGTAGGGTTTTTTTTGTTGTTGAGAAAGAATCTAGTCGATGACTTCATCGTTTGATGTTCAAACATTGAAGTCTTGTTTTCAATTTAATTCTATGTATTTCTATTAAATTGAATACGTATATTTACGATACATATTCATTAATTCCATATAAAAAAACATTAAAAATTTGAAGCAGTCCTGTATTGGCCAAATGATGAAGAATTTGGTTGGTAAGATATTGATTGAAACAATAGTCGTCAATGAGGAAAAGAGAAGAAATATGCACACATTTGACAATGCTCGTGCGTGGCTTCCATTACCTCATTTAATAGCGCACACCCTAATATCAATAATACATTTATGAAAGATTCACATCACAATAAATAAAGGGGAATTTGCATGTATATTATAATAAGGCAAAAAAATTACAAAAAAATAATAATTTTTTAAGTACAGCAAAATCAGATTTATAGACTCCATCTATAGTGTCTGATAGACTCCATCAATAGACTCCATCAATAGTGTCTGATAGAGTCTGTAAAAAAAAGTTGCTATATTTGTAATAATTTTAAAAAATTACTATAATTCTAATGTAGAGTAAAAAATTTGCTATACGGTGCGAATTCTCATAAATAAATAAATAAATTAATTAATTAAATTTAATGCTTTTAAACATATAACGAGAAGGGCAAAGACCAAAAGCTTAGAAACTTTTAACTCTAATATATGAGGATAAATTTTGAATAATCCAAAATGGTTTTACATAATACATGTATGTGATTTCTTAATTTTGTTTGTGGTGGGAATATTTGGGTTCATAAATGTAAAAGGAAGGGTTAAGAATGCATAAACAACCTTTGAAAGAAATTGGGATCATGACCTTTGGTAGATGGAAAAGTCAAAATTATTTTGAAGAATCATAAACTCCACAAATTTGGAGAACACCACTTTGATGTAAATGGGGTTTGTTGAGAAAATAATTATTGCAAACCTTCCACTTCTTTCAACTTGTGGATTTACATTATTTTTGCCACCTGCCCCCTCATCTATCCTAAAGAATTTAATTTGATTATCCTCAAAACTTCATTTTCTATAACTTTTTGTACCCATTTTAAACATTTCTTGACCACATATAGTTTAGGTTTGCAACTTATTTGATATATGTTCCAAAGTTGCAATTGATATAGTTGTAACTATTAACCTTGTTTATACAATCTAATTGGACCTAATTTAAATCCTTTCTCATATGGTTAAGTTTATTTAATTTTTATTGACTTCATTCTTAGTAGTCACATATCTCACATTGACTATTTAACTATTATAGAGTGGTTCAATGATAAAAAGGTCTTGTAATGCTAAGAAGTTAATGCACGGTGATCAGAAATTAATTTTTTATGAATTTTGTTTACAACTAAATAGTGTAGGATGATGATATAGGTCTGTAACATTAGTCAAGATATACACAATCTGGCTCAAACAGTCACAAATATAAAAAAAGAAAAAAATTGACTTCATTCCTATACATTAATTATAACATCATTAGGAAAGTAATTTTTTTTTATTAGTTATTCCTTCCATTATTAGAAATTAATGAGTTTTCTCATTCATTATTAGCAACTAAACGTAGATGCATACAATAATTAAAAAAAAAATGATAGATGCAAATAAAATAAGAGTGATTAGACACCATAAGATTTTGATTAGTGTGTGGTTGAAATACATAATGTAAAGTGCTTTCATGTATTTAGTGGATTTAGTTAAAAGGATATATACTAATTTGATCTTGTATAAGTCTAATTTAATAAAAAAAAAAGTTTGTTTAGTGTAAGAAAAATACTATCATAAAAGAGAGAATAAAGAAAACTCTCCAATTTTAAAAAATAAAAGTTTTTTTTTTTTTTTTTTTTTTTTTTGAAATTTTACATCATAAATTAGCTACATTGATCACAAGATTGTCTAAAAAAGAGTAAAGATTTTTTAAGGTGGTTGAATTTTTTTAAGTTCATTTTGCACCTATAATTGCAACAGGCTCAGTATTATTAGAACATGTTTATCAAATTTGATTCAATATAATAATTAATGACATATGTGCCCTTAAAAGTATTGGAGGTTAAAATAAAAATAAAGGACTTTTCAAAATAAATAAATAAATAAAGGAGAAGACGGAAAGAAGAATCCGTCATAGATTTCCCACTTGGGATATATGTCTTTAATTACTTATATTTATGAATGATTTTGTTATTCTTATTGATAAGTTCCATTAACTGCATGGTCTGCCGCCAGCTTCATTTAAAATAAGATGAATCTTCTCATTATTTACTTTAAAAATAAATAATTAAAAGGTCATAAGGTGAACAAATTTGAACTCCCCATCTTAATTAGAATAACAAACAAATATAATTAGAATATTGTACTAAATATCAATCATATGTCTACTTTATCAATGCTACAAATAAAAAATGGTACCTACTGAATAGGTCTGTAAGCGCAGAAATTTTATAAACCAGTTTAACACTAGTATCGAGAATTCGATCTCAAGAATCGGTATTTATAATTTCCCTCCATTTATATTATAAAAAATAGTTCCTTAGTGATGTACAAGGAAAAAAATTATATGTCTATAATTTAAGTATAGTTTAATAATCATTTAGTTCATTTTCAAAAAAAAAAATAAACAAATAATCATTCCGTTTTTAAATTAAATTTATAAACATTATTTTCATATTCTAAATTTCTTTGTTTAACCAAAAGAGTCAGTAACGCGCAACGGTTTTATTGTTGGTTGTAAATCATTCAACACCAGTCTCACGAGTTCGAACATTCGAACAATCGACATTGTAATCCCTAATTTGTACTCAATAAATAAAAAAAAAAAACTATTTACTTCAAAACTATTTTCATAATTCAAACTGAAATTTAAAAATGAAAAGAAGAAAAAAAAGAAGAAGTTGAATTTAAAGATTTTTTTTCGTTTTTGGAAGTTAACTAATAATTCAAATATTTTTTGAAAACGTGTGAATTTTTAAAAATTAAAACTAGTTGCGAAGTTGAGCAATAGTCACTTGAAATCGCAAATTCATCCAATTTTCTCATTTTATGTTTCTTCCTTTTTTTTTCTTTTTTTTTTCTTTTTTTTTTTTTTTTAAATTATTGTATCAAATTTATCTTTTCCTTCTTCATGAGTTTATATGTTTCTTTTAATTTTTGTGAATAAAAACATAACTCAATTCTAATTGAGATTAAGATATTATAACTATCAATCTCACGTTCTAAAATTGTTGGACTAAAAAATATTATTATTTTTGACACCATTTACTTTATTTGTGTTTCGGAATTAATCACAAAAAATGTTTCTATTATTGTAAAAATTAAAATTGTCTATTACTTAACTTTTTTTTTTTTAATTCAATTAATATTAGAATAAAGATTCAAATTCATAATTTTTTTTAAAACAAATTAGTCCCTATAACTTGAAAAAATATAAAATTTAGTGCTCATGATTTTAAAATTAAAATTTTGTACTTATAATTTGATAAAACCTAAAAAATAATGTTTGTCGTTTATAATCTTAACGATTATGCATTTGAAAATGGGTTATTCATGTCTCAACGAAGAAATTTTGAATTAAATAGTTGATATCACAAAAAATCATATCATTTATGTATGAATAGTGAATTTATATGTATTTAATAGGTCAAAAATATATACGATAAAAATTATATTTTAAGTTTTACAAAACTATATGCACTACATTCTATTTTTTTTGTGACGCTGATGTTGAACTGGTTTACAACCAAACGATGAAATCACTATGCCACTAATCCATAAACACTGAATTCGAACTTTATTAAAATTATATAGACTAAACTCTAGTTTTGGAAATCATGAGAACTAAAATCTAAATTTCGTCAAATTATAGGGACTAAACTTATATTTCACCCTATATTATATTCCTATAACTATAATTTATTTGAGAAACTATAATTTTTTAATTTTTTGAAATTATAGGGACTTATTATATTTTAAATTAAAAAAAAAAAACTAAAAACAAAATACTATCAAACATATTAAATTATCAAAATGCATGTGAGTTTAACAAAATAATTGAGTTCCAAAATGATCCGTAAGAAAATATATATAATTTTAATATTTATGGAAAAGTATGAAAGAAGATAGGGTGAATTAGGGAAATAGCTAGGTTTCTAAAAATTAATAAATAAATGTCTACGGTCTTAGAGAATTTAAATATTTGTCTAAAACTTAAATTCTATAATTATTTAATTAAATAAATAATTTGTATTTGACAATTATACCTCCTCATTAATTAGTTTTATTTTAGATTTCTTTATAACTACCTACTACAATTATAGATATTATATTTTGTAAACAAAATCAAAAAAGAAAACTGTGACCAATTTTTTAGGAATATAAAAACTAACTTAATAATCAAAGTTAAAAGTATAATTTAAAAAATATAACAATGACTCAATCAAAATGT
>JBBMEF010028153.1:0-16505 GCA_037832685.1 Sicyos baderoa | reverse complement strand
AATTATAGCAAATTTTTAAAAATATTGCAAATATAGCAACTTTTTTTTGATAGACTCTATCAAACACTATTGATGGAATCTATCAGACACCATTGATGGAGTCTATCGGACATTATTGATGGAGTCTATTGATGGAGTTTATCAGACACTATTGATGGAGTCCATCAATAGGGTTTGATAGACTCCATCAGACACTATTGATGGAGTCTATCAATCTGATTTTGCTATATTTGTAAATATTTTCAAAAAGTTGCTATTTACTCAATTTTTTTTGGCTTATTGTAATATACATGCAAATTCCCCTTATATGAATGTAAATATTTTCAAATTCATAAATTTCATTTTTTTTTTTTAAATTTGGCCAATAGAGCAAGCTTAAGTGGTATCGGTGTATATCTAATAACCTAAAAATCTTGGATTCGAGTTTTTCCTACTCTCAATTGTTGTAATCTAAAAAAATAAAATAAAAATTCAAATTCAAAATTATTTTGTTAGAATATGTGTCATCGATTACAATTCTTTCTCCCCTAATATAAAGTGATTGGTTGAACAGTGAGGTTTATTGGTTAGTGAGGTTTATTGGTTCGTGTCGATTTTTCAATGAAAATTAACATCGAATCGACTTATCGTTTTGCTAAAAAATAACACCAAAATCAATCGACTAGCTAAATTAATCGTTTTGGGTGGTTAAGTTGGTTAAATCGGTCGCTTTAATTAATTAAGTCGAATAGTTCATTTTTTTCTTTTTTTTTAATTAAAAAAGACATGTTTGTCGTACCATTTTGAAATTTTTGAAAATTAATTTAAAAAAATTGAATGTATCAAACAACTGGAAATACATTAAATTTAAGTTAATTTTGCAATAATTTAATAAGACGAAAAATAATAATCATATATAAAAGAAATTTTATTAAACTTATTGAACCGATGACTCACTTAATTCATAAACTTTTGGTTAACAAATTTTCTAACCGACACCGACCAACATATATATTTTAAAACCAACCGATCGACTCTAATTTGATTGGCTTCGGTCTATTAAATCGTTTTTCAAGAAATTTATGAACACTCCTAGAATTTAAATAATAAAAAAAATAAAATACCATTTTGGTCGTTAGATATTGAACTTTAATCATGATTATGGTCTTTACACTTTTTAATTTATTTGATTTTGATCACATGGAAAAATATTCTTCAATAATTTTGTTATTAATTATCTATGATGATGTGCATAATCATTAAAGAAAACAAAAAAAAATTTATTTTTTTATTAGGAATGCAGAAAAAAAATATAAGGGATAAGGCAAGTGGATTCCTTTTTTAATAATGTTTTCATTTTTTAGTCTGTACATTTATATATTTTTAAATTCTACGATTATTATAGTGTGAAAATTTAAATCTGACTTTTTAGTTATTAAATATATATATTGATGTTTCCAAGCTCCTATATTAGTAGGATATTTAAAAACAATATTAACTCACACTAATAGTGAATTGTTCATTAGAAAAAAAATTAATTTCTTTTTAATCTAATTGAACATTTTTTTAAAAAATATATATCCAATTAAACCTAATTTAATTGGTTTACCAAATAAATTGTGGCATAGGAAATTTGAGGTTTGGAAGCATAAACTTCGTGATGGTCAATATATCAAAACATTAATTAAGTTATGCTAATTTTGGTATATATAGACTAATATTTCATTATGTATATTGTTAAATTGAACTTTTTTTTTTTTTGAGATTATAATATTTGGCTATAAGGATTCGAATCTAAGACCTCTTGATTATTAAATTTACATTTGATGCTATTGAACTAATATTTTTATTGACAATTGAACCTATTTTAATTAACCGGGACATAAATGAATTTGGGTTCTCAACCGAGAAGTATTTATTTCTTTAAATATCTAATTCAATCACATTTTGAATTATTTTAATTTTTAGATGAGTTTCAAATTTACGGACGTGAGCTGTGACATTAGTGTATTCCATAGATTGAGATTATAAATTTGAATCTCATATCTCAATTATTGTAGTAGGACGAATGATCACATTTTACTTTCTTAAATTTGTTTAAGTTCAACAATCGGAGGGCAGAATATTGCAATATAATTATTCAATTTTTATTTATTTATTTTAATTTGAATATAATTGTTTAATAAAATTATTCTCCTATCTTTAATGATTGGTGATTTAATTATTTTTATTTTTAATCTTACTATATAATAATTTAGTTTTTTTTAATGCTATATTCAATAGTTTTGAATTCAATTTTTATTAAAATTATATAAACATTATAAATCCATAAACTTATCAAATATTTATGTGAAACTTTGACAATTATTCTCAATATTAAGTTGAATTACCATGATTAATTTTCATTAGACAAATACAATTGTGTTTAAGAACATTCATCTATGATAAAATATTTATGTAAAAATGCAATAACCCCTTTTACATAATCTTAAATTCAACCATAGAAAAAAGGAAAAAAAATAGGTAGGAAAAAAATACAGAGAAAAAACATGAAGAACAACAATCCCTTCTACAAACCAATTTACAAACTACTGGATTTTACCCTTAATCAAAATATGAAGATACATTTTCGTTATTGAAGCCGCTCTTAATAGGAGAAACTCGAACTTAAGATCTTTAACAATAAATATTATATTTAATATACATTAGGTTTTATTATTCTTGTTGATAGAGTGACTTTAGTTTTTAGTTTCTTTTACCATGTTAACATGAGAAAGCTCAACAACATTAGTATGTATTTAATTCATTTTCATTCCACAGTCACATATTTGTTCCTTGAAATCGATATTTAATTATAATGGTTTTGCCTATTAAAAAAAAACTGTTTTTTTGATATATGACTGTTCTAAATCACTTATTTATAATTGCTGACAAATTACAATTATACTTGATTACTCATCAAACTACACATTGAATTTATCTTTCCACCAATACTAACATCAATTCACTCATTAATTATCCTAATATTTATTAACATCAACTACCAAACGAATTTTTAATTATTCTAATTGAGCTAACACTATTCTTTACCCTAATTAACTTCTCCACTCCATTATATCATTTTCTAACGAATCCAAACACACCACCTTTAATTTTTTCATTAAAGAAAAAAAACTTTTTTAATATATAGATTTTGGATGTAATTTGTATTTAATTTTTATATTTTAAAATCAAACACTTTTATTTTTGATATTTAAAAAAGTATTTAATTTTAGTCTACGATAATTTAATAATACTTAATTTTAATTTAATAATACTACGATAATTTAAAAATTCAAATTCAAAATTATTTTGTTAGAATATGTGTCATCTATTACAATTCCTTCTCCCCTAATACAAAGTGATTGGTTGAACAGTGAGGTTCATTGGTTGGTGTCGATTTTTCAATGAAAATTAACATCGAATCGACTTACCGTTTTGCTAAAAAATAACACCAAAATCAACTGACTAGCTAAATTAATCGATTAGGGTGGTTAAGTTGGTTAAATCGGTCGCTTTAATTAATTAAGTCGAATAGTTCATTTTTTTCTTTTTTTTAATTAAAAAAAATATGTTTGTGGTACCATTTTGAAATTTTTGAAAATTAATTTAAAAAAATTGAATGTATCAAACAATTGGAAATACATTAAATTTAAGTTAATTTTGCAATAATTTAATAAGACGAATAATAATAATCTTATATAAAGGAAATTTGATTAAACTTACCGAACCGATGACTCACTTAATCGATAAATTTTTGGTTAACAAATTTTCTAATCGACACCGACCAACATATATATTTTAAAACCAACTAATCGACCCTAATTTGATTGGCTTCAGTCTATTAAATCGTTTTTAAGAAATTTATGAACACCCCTAGTACTTAAATAATAAAAAAAATAAAATACCATTTTGGTCGTTAGATATTGAACTTTAATCATGATTATTTTATTTTGGTCTTTACACTTTTTAATTTATTTGATTTTGATTCATAAACTTTCCAATATTCAATTTAGTCGGCAGACTTTCATAAACAATTATAATTTGTCTTTATTGAAAAATATTGTTAATTTTTTTTTTTTAAAAAATACCACCATTCAATATGTTCACATATGTTTATTTACTTATATTAAATTATTGAATCAAATTTAATTAATATATTAATTTCCAATTAGGGATGAATTTTAATTTTTTTTGTAGTCTAAGAATAAAATTGGATATTTCGAAATTCACCTATAATTTGTTAAAAAAAATTACATGAACTAAAAGAGTTTTTGAATTAAAATGGTTCAAAATTTAGAATCTAGGAACCAAAATAATATACCTAATAAAAATAATATTAAGTGAAACCAAAAATAATTTTCTTTTATTATAATTATATAGCTTATATTTATTATTGTTATTATTATTAGGTTTATGGATTTTCTTAATAATCATAAAATATGTTCTTATGGAAATGAACCTAAACTAGATCGATACTCTCGAAAAAGAAAGTGATATGTATTCATGTTGATCACATGGCAAAATATACTTCAATAATTTTGTTATTAATTTATTCATGATGATGTGCATAATCATTAAAGAAAATAATATGTATATATATATATTTTATTTGGAATGCAGAAAAAAAAAAATAAGGGATAAGGCAAGTGGATTCCTTTTAATAATGTTTTCATTTTTTAGTCCGTACATTTATATATTTTTAAATTCTACGATTATTATAGTGTGAAAATTTAAATCTGACAGCTTTTTAGTTATTAAATATATATATTGATGTTTCCAAGCTCCTATATTAGTAGGATATTTAAAACAATATTAACTCACACTAATAGTGAATTGTTCATTAGAAAAAAATTAATTTCTTTTTAATCTAATTGAACATTTTTTAAAAAAATATATATCCAATTAAAAATAATTTAATTGGTTTACCAAATAAATTGTGGCATAGGAAATTTGAGGTTTGGAAGCATAAACTTCGTGATGATCAATATATCAAAACATTAATTAAGTTATGCTAATTTTGGTATATATAGACTAATATTTCATTATGTATATTGTTAAATTGATTTTTTTTTTTTGAGATTATAATATTTGGCTATGAGGATTCAAATCTAAGACCTCTTGATTGATAAATTTACATTTGATGCTATTGAACTAATTTTTTTATTGACAATTGAACCTATCTTAATTAACCGGGACATAAATGAACTTGCGTTCTCAATCGAGAAGTATTTATTTCTTTAAATATCTACTTCAATCACATTTTGAATTATTTTAGTTTTTAGATGAATTTCAAATTTACCGATATGAGCTGTGACATTAGTGTATTTCATAGTTTGAGATTATAAGTTTGAATCTCTTATCTCAATTATTGTAATTGGACGAATGATCACATTTTACTTCCTTAATTTTTTTTTTTGCTTTAACTCATGTTTAGATAAATTCAAGCCAACTCAAGAACCAAGTAAATCAACCAATTCATCTATATTTTTTTCTTCAAAATTTAGACAATTTTTTTGGACACCGATTCAAATATTTGTTTAAGTTCAACAATCGGACGGCAGAATATTGCAATATAATTATTCAATTTTTATTTATTTATTTTAATTTGAATATAATCGTTTAATAAAATTATTCTCCTATCTTTAATGATTGATGATTTAATTATTTTTATTTGTAATCTTACTATATAATAATTTAGTTTTTTTTAATGCTATCTTCAATAGTTTTGAATTCAATTTTTATTAAAATTATATAAACATTATAAATCCATAAACTTATCAAATATTTATGTGAAACTTTGACAATTATTCTCAATATTAAGTTGAATTACCATGATTAATTTTCATTAGACAAATACAATTGTGTTTAAGAACATTCATCTATGATAAAATATTTATGTAAAAATGCAATAACACCTTTTACATAATCTTAAATTCAACCATAGAAAAAAGGAAGAAAATAGGTAGGAAAAAAAATACAGAGAAAAAACATGAAGAACAACAATCCCTTCTACCAACCAATTTACAAACTACTCTGTTATTCATTTTTGTTCTAATAAAAAAGTCAAATTTTGAGAGATTTTACCCTCAATCAAAATATGAAGATACCTTTTCTCCTACCTTTTTCGTTACTGAGACCGCCTTTAATAGGAGGAACTCGAACTTAAGACCTTTTAACAACAAATATTAGATTTATATACATTAGGCTTTATTATTCTTGTTGATAGAATGACTTTAGTTTTAGTTTCTTTTACCATGTTAACATGAGAAGTTAGTATGTGTTTAATATATTTTCATTCCACAGTCACAAGAATTAAAAATATAATTTTGAAACTTAGCTCGAAATAGACGGGCACAATCCAAACTTAAAAACTAAAAATATATTTTTTAAAGAAAAAAACAATTCTCTAACCATTGTTATTTTCTAACGGGATGGAGAGATAAATATCAATTCTCGAAGTTGAACCGATGATTGATAATATTAAACTCGTTTATAACCAAGTAATAAAATCATTGTATCATCCATTTTGTTATATTTTTAAAATTATAAATAGCCTACCTTCTTTGACTTCGTATATTTCACGTTTCTCTTTCTCCACGTAGCTAAGTGTGAAACTTCTATTTGATCAAACTAAACAAACGTGAAAAATACTTTTTCAGGAAATATTTTTTTAATGGGAGAAAAAGATATTTGTTTGTTCCCATGCTTGTAATCTTCAAATTTAATTTCTTTTGTTTTGATATTCACTTAGCATCTTTAGATGATAAGATTAAAGATCTCAACATTTTAAAATTCAAATATTAGTTTCCTCACTACTATTTTAAATTAATATGCTGAGATGTTTGTCTGATTTTGTTTAATTCATATGCCATAACTTTTAAAGTGTATTATGGTTACTTCTAATTATTAGTATAAACATATGAATTTTAATTTATTTATTAAAATATTGTTTTACTCGAGAGTTATCCAAACATTTATAAGAGTCTTTCGAATATTTATATAATAGGTGGACTATTTCTCTCAACATCAATTGATTTTGAGATGGAAGTTTATAAAAACCAAATCGGTCCAATTGATAAAATTAAAAAGAGACATTATCTTGAGAAAGCATATCATGATCTTACTATTATCTCATTTTTATTATTATTAGATAGCGTAAATATCTACGTTAAAATAAAAAATTTAGAAAAAAAAAATTCAATATAACAAAAACTAGATCCAAATGATGTATTTTTTTTTTTTTTTTTTTTTTTTTTGACAGGTCCAAAGGATGTAGTAGGTAAAGTAGCTTAAATATAGCAAAAACAATGAACTACTAAGTTGGGACATTTCATTAATTACTTCAATAAAGTAAGTTTGATAGCTTTAATATTTAATAAAATGAAATTAATTGACAACAATTCAGTGAATTTTTTTTAAAAAAATGAAAGTTGAAATACTTTTGTTTGTATGAAATACTTTCTAAAAGTTTTAAAATATAATTTTTAACCGTAGATGCACTAAGTAAATTAGTGACATTGATTGAACTAATAGTGCGAAACCAATCCTATATTTGCAAAATTTAAAATTATTATTACTTTTTTTTTTTTTTGAAGAATAAAATTATTATTACTAGTTGAAGTCAATTATTGATTTTTTTTTCATTTTTTAATTTTGGTGTTACCTCCTATAGTAATTATAAAATTAATTGTCGAATTTGTGTTGTTAAAATACAATTCTATATCAAGGGACTCAACATTTGGGCCTTTTTTCCACTGAGGCTGGCCATCAATCATTAGAACACAATAATTTAAGTTTGAATCAGATTACAATAATTTGAGAAAAAATTGAAAATTTTACATTCTTATATATTGTGATTGATGATTTTCATGTTGAAAATTATAATGCCTTACTTATTTTTCTATTTATTAATTATTTATCTCTATTTTGTGATCGATGATCTTATATTAACCATCCATTATTTAGTAACCACTCACTAATTTATTACAAAATAAAAAAATCATAACCAATTTTTGGTCCACATTCATATACTCTATAATTAAGAAACTCACACCATTTGAGTTAGAACGAGTGAAGTTGTAGAAGAACAAAGAAATTAACTACCGCAATTTGTTGTTGTGTTCATGTTGTCTCAATTACAAAACTTTTTTATACCATGTTTGTGTTGACGAGATTAATTAAGCCTGGTTTTTGAGTAATCATCTTCCAAGTTTTGGAACTACGCCGGTTACATATAATTTGTGTTTGATTTTTTTTTTTTGAATATGAGAAATCGAAGCTTCCCTCCACTATATTCGAGGTAACCACACGTCCGTCCCTAAACTAGGTACCGAGGAACATTGAAGAAATAGAAACACAAGAGATGTCTACAAATTAATGTTATAAGTGAGTTTCGAACTAATAATCTTGGGAAACACACCTTCAAAGTCCAAGTCTTCAACCACTTGTACCGTTTGGGAGATGATTTTGTTCTTTCTTTGGTGGTTGAATAAAATTCTTTTTTTATTTTTATTTTTAATTTTTTAATAACAATAAATATATACAAACAACCACTTGTACCAATGTGTTTTATTTATTAGAAGGGAAATTGTGCTGGATAGTTCAATTTCACAAAATAATTACAGATGAAGGCACATTTGAAAATATTTGACAACTATAGTCAAATATACAATATAAGTAATATTCATCATACACTTTAATTAAGATATTAATATTGATTTTACCATATAAAAAGTATTACTTATACCATATATTTGACTATGGCGGCTAAATATATATTTTTTTGCTTAATATTGTAAATACTTTTTCAATTTAGTCTATTTATGCAAAAATCTCTTATTAAAAGTATATAGTTTTATTTTTTTGTTATAATGAATAAGAGATTGAACCATCATCTTACTAAATCCAATAAATTTGAGATTAGAAATTAAAATTCAACGGTCACTCATTATTGGTTGAGGTTGAGAGCATATGAAACTTAAGTAATGGATAATAAAATACCAATAATTATTTTTCTGAAATGATCAATAATTGTTTTTTTTAGTTAAAACCTTTCTCTCTAGATCTAATCTAATATTTTCTATTTAGTTATGTCTTTATGTTGGGAGATATATAAGTTTTTTTTGCCCTATTGATTATTATATACAATGGGGTGTTATACCAACAAGATAATATATATATCTTTTCAAAAAAAAAAAAATTATATATATATATATATAATATATTAAAGTAATATTTTCTTGGAGAGAATGATTGAAGTGGATGTGAAAAAAATAAATAAAAGGCCATGTAATTGTTGGTAAAATGGCCCTATTTTTATTTTTATTTTTTTCATAAATGAAAAAACTGATTTAATCAAAAAAAAAAAAAAAAAAAAAAAAAAACAAACAAAAAACTGCTAATTTAATACACCATACATAAAAGTGTCCCATGCAAAAATTAGAAATATGTCAAAAGTTAATGGCTATGAATTAAACGGTCATAAGTTCGGATCACACAAATAAATGATGTAATATATAGTTATTTGCTCTGGACAAAAATGATCAACAATTGTGTAAATGACCCTCATTGAATTAGAGAATTAATTATTATTCTTCTTTTAATTAAATAATAATTGGAATGGTCGAATGATTGGTGTGACGTAATATTTTATTTAGTGATAATGTATTTAAACACATGAATTTAATCTTAAAAATTGGTATTTAGTTATCATATTATTTGAGAGGAGTAATATTCCTAGGTAGAATTTTCCCCCAAATTTGTATTAAACAAAAAAATTATATATACTAATTATCATTTGATTAAGCTCAGTTTAATAAATTCATGATTTCCGCTTCTTGTTGAATGTCAAAATTTAAAAGAAAATGGTATGAATGAAAAGGAGGACCATAGAAAATTTGTACTAAAAGAAAAAGAGACCATAGTAAAATTACAAAAAAACCCCTCAAGTTTGTCATAATTGATACCACTAATTTAAGTTAATGAGTGGCATTTATTGAACCAATCAACAATATTCGTCAAAGGCAATCAACAATAGTGATTAAAGTCAATTGTCGACTAATTGAAGTTGATTGACGAGACTAATTGAAGCTAATCGATGACACTTATTGAAACAACTGATGATATTGATTGAAGTCAATCGACAACATTAATTGAAGTCAATCGATGATTGAGGCCCGTTGTTTCATTTTCAACCTCGTTTCTCTAGCAACCGCTTTTGTTTATGACCTTTATGGCAAAACTTCGACGAGTAATAACTTTTGATTTAGAGTTTGTTTTTATTCGTTTTTTGTTACATCAGATTCTTCTCTCTTCCTATTTCTTTTGATTTTATTTGACTTCAAATCATTGAGTTTTGATTTCAAACTCGGTCGAGCATTCAAATGAGTTTTGGCTTGAGCTTTCGAGATTAATTCTCTTGACTTGTTCATCCGATCTTCTGCAAAACTCATCCAAATTGGATTCTAAGTTTAGTTTCGGTGAGTTTTCAAAATTGAATTTGAGTTTTGGATTATACATCACACTTCTTGTTAAGAAAATACAACAATAGATTGCGAGAGTGGGTATGATTTAAATTATGTATGTCAATTTGGAAAATGGCTATAATTATAATATTTAATACCAAATGGGTTGTTGGTTTGATTGTTTGGTTGTAAACTAGTTCAACACTAGCGTCATGGATTTGATTTCGAATCGTTATTTGTAATTCCCTCCAACTTGTATTAAAAAAAATAATTACAATATTTAATCAATTTTTTTAAAATTAGAATTAGTCCGATAAATTTCGACAACTATTTTAAATTCTAAACTTCGTAATCTCAAACACACACTTGACTTGATATTAAGTAGTTATTAACCATTAACTTACAATTAATGACTTATCTAGTGAAGTTTTGAAATCATAATCCGATCAACTTGCACAAAACCATTATTTATTGTCTAAGGAATGCTTTCGCATATTAGTAAAAACAATTAAATTGTATTACTTTATTATTGTAAACTCGCAGGCCAAAACCAAAATTACTAACCTTTATTTTTGGTAATAGATGTGAAACTCATTCGACCAGTATATAAATTCCACCTATTATAAGTGACAAAATGAAGTAACAATTACATTATTTTATTTATATATATATACATATTTGAAATTTGGGAGTGTCTGGACCACTTTGCTCAAACTCGACTATTTTTAGGAGATAGACTTTTGACCCTATATTATTTAGATGCACAAAAAATTTGTAGAAAATTATATTTTAGAGAAAACTATTCTTTTGGTCCATACCTTTTGGCTGAAATTTTACTTTGGTTCCTATATTTTAAAAATTAACATTTTTACTCTTGACATTTCAATAATTCTCAATTAGTTCTTGAGATAACGAAACCGTTAATGATATAACGGAATATTGACTAAGATGATGATTAAATTAATTTTAAAATTTAATAAATTAATGATGTTTAATTATGGTGTTTAAATGATTTTTAGTTTTTTTTTTTAAATACAATAATTACAAAGGAAAAAAAAAACATTACCTCTATTTTAATTAGATTTTTTATTACTTACAATAATTATATTTTTAGATAAAATAGGTACATTGTAAAAATAGATGTAATTATAATGTTTACATGGATTAAAAAAAAAAAATAATTACATGAATAACTCAAAACACAATACCTTCATTTTAATTATATTTTTAAATGAAATAAATATGATTTTTTTTATCTTCTAAATAATAAATATAAGATTCATGCTTTAAGAATGGAGAAAAATAATAAATATAAAAATAAATGAATTTATTAAATGGAGGAGAAAAATAAATGCAGTGGAAATGAATGTTACATTCATTTTTAATTTAATTTTTAGAACATAAAAATTTATCATCTGTTTTTACATTCTTTATTGTATTTTTATTTTATCTAAAAATTAATTATTGTAGGTAATATAAAATATAATTAAGCTGGAATTAATGTGTCTTTTTATCTTATTTTTTAATTATTGTATTTTAAAAACATTTATTAAACACCATAAATACACATCATTAATTTATTATATTTTAAAATTAATTATTTAGTCATTATCATAGTCAACTTTCCGTTAACTTACTAACGATTTTGTTATCTCAAGCACTAAAATTGAGAATTATTAAAATGTCAAGAGTAAAAGTGTTGGATTTTGAAATATAGAAACCAAAGTGAAATTCCAACCAAAAGGTAGGTACCAACAAAGAAATTTTTTCTATATTTTACACATATATATATATATGATCATCATGAATGGAAGTCATCCCCTTTTATAATTAATTTCTTACAAAAAAAAAAAAAATAGTCTTTTTTTAGAGCAAAATAGCAGTTTGTTGAGTGATCCGAAAACAATTTTTTGGTGAATTCAATTTTAGATTATTTAAAATTAATGTCTTATAATTCTTTTTGAAAAATTAAATATCCTAAGTTTAACAGCTTACCCATGAAAATAATCGTATAGATTTGTCAACACTTACCAATGAAATTGTTAGGCACTTCAACAATTTCTTAAAAAAAATACCTTTTACTCATTCTTTTAAATTTTCATGATTTTTATTGTTTTATCGTTTTTTTTTTGTTTTTTTTCTTTCAAATCCTGATTTTTACTTGATTCTTTTTTTCCAATGGATGAATTTCAATTTTTTAAGTTTGATGTTCCAAATATCAAATTATCTTAGATTTTATTAAGGTTACATTATGGATTTTTGGAGAGTGACTGACATGTCACTCTAAGTATATTTATATTATTGGTATTAATGAGTATTTATAATATTGATATTAATGCGTATTTATAATAGAATATTAAACCATATTATTATTGCTTCTAAACAAAAAACCATATTAATGATTAGGGAAATTGAAATTGATCAACTATTTTAATAAAATAATTAAAAATGTAATAAAATTTGAAAAATATTTCCATATGTAATCATGAATACATTTCAATATTGTATTATTAATATTCATTAATACAATATTATTTATTATTTATACTGTATGGAGTATTATTAATATAGTATTATGTATTATTACAATATTATTTATTTACTAATATTGTATTAATACCTATGACTATGATTGTTATCTTTTTAGGTGATTATATTTGTAACTATTTTATGAATTTGACTAATCTTGTAAATTTTTCAAAATAATATCCTAAATCCTTATTTATTTAAAATATGTATTTATTTATTAATACATGATTAACGATTTTATAAAGTTATCATCACTTTTTTTTTTTCATAATATAATTTTTTTTCCTTTTCGTTCAAAATAATGATGATTTTTTGCACTTAAATATATTTGAATAATTAAATAAATTTGTTCTTACTAATCTATTTCAAAGTTTTAAAAAGATAGTTGATTTCTAAAATTTATTACAGGTTCAAAGACATTATTTATAAAGTATTAAAACAGAATTATTGCAGGTTGAACACACGATACTCTTACTTCTGATCTCATCATCGAACAAAATATATCGTTAATTCGATGTGTTATTGTACCACACGAATCGTGCAAATTTCACGAATCGTCAAACTGCAATCGATTACACCGTCGAACAAAATATACTGCTACTAGGATGAGTTATTGCACCATACGAACCACGCGGATTTTACGATTCGCCTAGCTGTCATTGATCACGTCGCCGAACAGAATATACCGCTTTTAAGATGCGTTATTTCATCACACGAATCACACGGATTTCACAAGTCGTTAAATTGTTATTGATAACCATCTTTTTTTTTTATATATATATATATGTATATATATATATATATTTTTTTTTTGCGACCCTAATTTAGGGTGGCTCTAATACCATGATAAATTGTGAGTAAAAGACCTAAATCTTATAGTTTTTCCATTATCTTTCCACAAATATTTATAATAGTACATGAAATATCAAAATTTAAAAGATATTTTAACAAATATTTAAAGAATATACAATATCCAATCAAATCATAAAAAATATACAATGATATCAAATTTTAAACATCATAAAATATATCATAAAATATCTTAATAATATTTATTCTTAACAAAATATCATAGAAAACTCATGCGAAAGTTATTATAATAAATACAAGGAGTTTTTTCATAACAAAAATGGACTTAAAAAATTGCAACTATAGCACAAAACTGAAAATAATTGCAGCAATAACACAAAATGAAAGTAATCAAGTGATTGAGTTCAATCACTTAACAAATTGATTGTATACAATCAAATATTGTTGATTGAATTCAATCACTCAGAATTTTGCAATAAACTAATTTTTAAATGTGCTATAATTCTAAGAGGGTTTAAAGTTGCAAATTCTCTAAATACAATGTATTTTATTTTCATATGTATTAATATTTATTACCATGAACTCTCGTAATTTTTTATACTCAATATTTAGATATGAATGGTTAATCAAGTTTGTAGAACTCTCTATATATTATCCATTTTTTTTTATAGTGGGTATTTAAATATGAATGGTTATATCAGAAACGTCATCCAAACATATTGAAGTTATTATATTAAATACAATGTGTTTTATTTTCATACGTATTTATATTTTAATACCATTTATAATAATGGATGAAAATAATCAAAATATAGGTCATCGTTTTTTCGACGAAACTCGATTATTCTTGGACCGTCGAATATATGCATGTGGTTGAGTACTAGACTAATTTAACATCCGATAATACTTAATAGTAATTTATTATTGGTTTGTGGATTGTCACATTTAAGGCCCCGTTTGACAACCATTTATTTTATTGTTGTTGGTTTTTCAAATTTAAGCCTATTATCTCTTAAATTTCCTACAATGTGCTCCATCATTCCTACCATTTATCCATCTTTCTTTAAGAAAGTAGGAGAATACTAACCAACTTTTAAAAACAAAAACAAATTTTGGGAAGCTACTTTTTTTTTTTTTTTTTTTAAAAGTTGGTTTGTCTTCCCCTACTTTCTTAAGGAAAGATGTATACATGGTAGAAAAGATGAAACAAATTGTAGGAAATTTGAGAGGAAATAGACTTAAATTTGAAAAACCAAAAACAAGAAACCAAATGGTTATCAAACGGGGCCTAAGTTTTTCTAAATTAAAAAGCTTGTGGATTTGGTTGTTCATTGATTCGATTAAAAATAACATGAATTCCAAAATTCCATCAAACTACTATTTATTGTAAGTATTAATAACTAATATATACCCTCACAAGTACATAATTCACCACTTATCCCTCAACCGATCTCCTTTGATACATAATCACGATCTTCTCTCTTATCAATGTGGGATAAGAATTGGAATAATAGCAGTTTACACAAAAAATATAGAAAACATAAACTTTTTCTTTTGTTTTATTAAACAAAACAAAAACTCATGTGTAAACACTTAGGTTTACAAAACGCTAAAAATAATAGGTGGTTGTTTAGGGAATTCCACAAAAACATAAGGAATAAGTGATAACTCGTGGATGCGAGTGAATTTAGGACTGTAAATTATAGAATAACTTAGTTTAATACATAGGAAAAATGTTAAAGTGCGCTCTAAACCAGACATAATTGCGAACTTCCTTAACTTATAGTTTTCTGAGAAAGAAAGGATAAATTCTACAAAAAAGATAGAATTATTTAACATTTGTTATGTATAAAAGAAAACAGAGTTCACAGAACCTTATTCCTTGGGAAAGCGAATTAGAAGATCGACCATCGGACAAATACACGCGTCAACAATCCAAACAAGATCGCATCAGAACCACGATACGTGCACGCTAACGAGAATTTCGGGGACGAAGTGGAGATCGTGGGCGAGAGTCTCGGACTCAACTCAACACCTATAAAAGACGACTCGGAAGAAGAAGAAAATTACGAAAGAAATATAAAACTAAACACTGTCGACGAAAGATTCTGATGAGATCGGAAAAGAGTTGAGAGATCAATTCATAGTACTGCCGTGACACTGTGCATGAACCCACTCGAGGCTAGGCATCCAAAATCGTCAGCGATCAGTATTTGTATTCGTTTGTCAATTTAATGCTTTTATTTACATCTTTTATTTACTGCTTTCATTTATCTTTTCGCAAACTTTACTGCTTATTTATTGCTTTTCGCGTTTTAAATTATCTTGTGTAACCGTTTGTTTTATTTATAGAAGTGACAGTTCTATTTAATAAAAGCGAGTTTGCACAAATTTACTACTTATTTACTGTTTTTCGCGTTTTACATTTCATTATGTAACCGTTTGTTTTATTTATAGAAATGACAGTTCTACTAATAAAAGGGAGTTTACACAACTTTACTATTTTACATTTACTTATTTCGGAATTAGCATTTTAGAATTCGCTGAGTTAATTTACAACAAAAGCCGTGTGCATAATGTAAAAGTAGAGGGAGAGGACCGAGAAGTTCCGCTATTTATCTTCGAGAGAAGTAAATATCTTGATACTTTAATCTAGGGTATTTTGTGAACAATAGTTCGCAA